>JARYGA010002467.1:0-22814 GCA_030545235.1 Helianthus tuberosus
CAAAGACATGTGTCCTTCCCAAATGTTTACTAAAGTCAATAATGCACATGCTCACAGCATGTCTTCGTGTGTCAGGATGGTTCGTTACTCTGTCCGGTTGACCTACAGAGATAAGTAATGCTCATGTCTAGTTGTGAGCCAAGGGTGTTGTGTTGACCTACGGGAGTTGGCACCTCGTGCCTAAAAACCGCCTCTCCTAGAGGAATATCCACAAACTGTGACGACTCGTCAGTTTCCTTGGTTGCAAGAAGACGTGCTGGTAGCGTGAGAAAATCAACGATCACCCAAGTGATACTGTTTCTGTTCGAGTTCTAGGTAGCCCTAGTGACAAAATCCATGGCAGTTTGTTCTCATTTCAATATGAATGTTTTTAGTTGCTGATACCTCACCTTGACTTTCCCACGAGTCAACCATCGTTCACATACCTAGCTAGGTGGGCCTTCATGCCCGATCACCATTACAAGGTTCATAACTCCTAATGACTCTCATCAAAACCCAGACGACTAGAATATCGAGGCCGGTGTGCTTTGCTCCACTCAAGTTCCCTACGGTTGCAGTATAATGGGAAAACATTTGCGTTCCATGAAGTAGTGAATATCGTCCAATCTTGCCAGAAGTTGCTCTTCCATGCCCCGCATGGACCCAACTTGAAATTCCTCTTCCTTTAATGCTTCGGTTAGAACAAGGCGAATCTGCTGGGATAGGCTAGAGTCAATAGTGAGCCGCATGCTCATACGTGTTTAGGTTCCATATTCGTAACCGCCGAGGGTTCCATCCGGTGATGTCATCACATGTTTAGCTCTTTCGAAACAAGGGTACACGGGAGGCCCTTGTGATCGGTCTAAGTAGTGCATTTGGTACCGTCCAAGTAATGCCTCCAACTTAAATCCAAAGACCACGGTTTCCACCGCAGGTTGTGACTCATGAAATTCTCTTTCGTAAATCCACTATGTGCGTCATCGTCTTCTCGTGTTGCATCGGCGTGTAACTGGGTCTCCGATTCGAACCATCATGGTATACCGCCTGATCACCCATATCCTCGGGTAAAGGACGCTGCTCAGTGCATTGTAGAGTCCGATTTCAAAAGCTGAAAAGACGTTCTCCTGTTTTGTCTTCCACGAGTACACGGCACCCTACTGTGCTAAAGAGATTAAAGTTGCGCAATCCTCGAAAATCCCTTGATGTATATACGATAGTATCTAGCGAAACCAAGGAATTGCTGTATCCCTCAGGAATCTTTGGTGTCGATCAGTTTCTAACCAGAACGGGTCTTAGCGAGATCCAAGTGTGTTCCCACTTCGTTGATTATATGACCAAGAAGGTACCTCTCGAATCCAGAAGTTACAATCAAGACTTTGCGCGGAGTGGCTCCTCCCTCAGGAGCTCTAAAATAAGATACAAATGTCACCCATGATGTTCCTTTCTCCTGGGAATGATCCAAAATGTCACCAATAAACACAGTCGATTCGTGTGGTCCATAAAGCTGCTGGTGTGTTGGTTAACCCAATGGTTATGGTGTACTAGGTCGCATTGGCCGTATTGCGTTTGATATGCCGTTCCCAAAACATCCTTCCCTTGGACTTCCATCTGATAATAGCTTGTTCGTAAATTAATCCTCGAATGGAAGCTTGTCCCTCGCAACTGGTCAACTGGTTGTCAATATAATGGTCGAGGCAAACAGTTCTTGATTGTCACCTTGCTGAGTTCTGGATAATCAGTACACATACAAAAAGGCTTATCTTCATGGATATAACTGGGGCTCCCCAAAGCGAAAAACTAGGTTCGACAAACTCCTGTCCAACAGTTCCTGAAGTTGATTAGACAATTCTTGCAACCCTCGTGGCGCAAGATGGTATGAGTACAAGTAATCAGAGCTGCCCCTGGCGTGAGGTCAAACTGAGATTCTGCCTAACAGTTATGGAAGCAAGTCCGAAAGCTCCTCGTGTAGCACGCCGGGAGGGATCACGAACAATTGGTGGATCCTCGATCCTCTTTTCCTTAGCCTTAACATCAGTAACAGTTGCTAACGTTGCGGGGTAATCCCTCCATAGACACTTCTGGGCCTTCATTGCTGATATGATGCTAACCCTTACACCACTCTGACACTTCAAAGTATAAGTGATGCAAAAATTTCCCTTCCTCAAGGTATATTTACGCGATATCCAGATAACCAATCTACACTACTACTGCATCGAGACCATCAAGGATAGCAAAAAGGAAGGTCGATGTCGAACACTTGTCCCACAAGGTCGAGTTTGCCTCCCAATGAACATACAAGGCTTCAATTGGCTTGCCATCATGCGGTTCCATAATAGGTTTAGTTTCGAGAACCATCAGGGTTAAACGTAATCGAGACGAAGTGGTTAGCTACCCATGCAAGCTACCATGTTGTTATTATGCCTGGCGTCGCCTTCGCCAATCCTAAATGCCCTTCCACAAGCACCACTACCAGTGTTGTTACGATCACGTGGATTTCCCAATAATGTTATCGTTCCCTTGGTTGTTGACATTTTGACTTAACGATAGTCGATCCTTCTCGAAGTCACCCTTGTTTCCATACGGTAGACTGCGATTACGAGTACCTTGATGTCGCCGTGACTGTTGCCTATCATGCCGTTGCATGAAATGGAGACAGGGTCCATCTTGTCACATTTCCGTGCCACGTCCGAAGGCGCTACTCCTTGTGTTGGTAGTTACACATTCCACACCATGGTCAGTTGTCATTGTTTATGTCCCGATTATTCCGTAGGAGCTGACTCCCATAAGTCGCTGACTAGGGTTAAGGATTCGGTTGAAGTCAGCCTGCTGGTGTCCGTTGCCGGTAGTCAAGGTCGCTCTAATACTAAGGTTGGTACGGCACTACGCTCATCCTCTTATCCATCGTTCTTGCAAGTTGACTGAGTATTAGACGATATGTTTCCCGAGCGTTGTAGAAGTGATCGCACTTCAGGGTCTAAGACGTTAATGCGCTAGGTTCTAACAAACAAAGGTAGGTAAGGAAAGTATAGACCAATCATTTGATGCGGAGACATCCATCTCAGGGACGTTCGTACAAGCACCTAATGTTCTACACAGTTCGCTAGGCGTTCAGATGGGTGTTCAGGTAATACTCGATAGCATCGAGATTCATAAGGATTCAGAGTGGAGTGAAAAGATCACGTTCAAGTAAGAGACAATCACTGCTATGACTCTTATAGACTGTTGTGTTTCACATCGATTTAATAATAGAATGGAACCCCTTTTTCACTCGTTAAGCCTCACTAGGACTCGCATGCACCCCACATTATTATTATGTGTGCACCCACAATAATATTGCGATTTGCATGCTCATCTTAGTTCCTCCTAACTCATGTCAAATGGTTCCTCAAACTCGAATGCCAAACAGAAGTTATCAAGATGATAAGGTCACAGAAATCCAAGAACTATGACAGACTACCAACGCATCATAAGGAAACCAAGTAATTCATGTAACCATGCTATAGTGACGAGTGTGTGTTCGTATGTGACATAAAAAACAAAGGTGTACTAGTCATGTAATATATGCAACAGGTGAAAGAGACGAACCTTGCAGTCTGGAGCTGAGTGTCATGGTCGTATCCCTGTTTTCAGAACTGTTCAGTTATAGTCTGGTTTTATAAAAACGTTTTTAAAACCAAGTTCACTATAACCAGTGGCTCTGATACCAAACTGTCACACCCCCAAAATACCACTTGTGGAAAACACAGCGGGCGTGTGACGTACCAGGATCTTAGCCACCAATCACACTGAACTCATAGGTATATTTAAATTAAGTTTTCATTCATTATTATATAGTATTACAAAATGTTACATATAATTCATTGTACACAGCGGAAGCATAACTCATTTGTTAATTGTTTCATAAACCACGTGTAAGTAAACCATAGACTTGTGTTGCGATTCCATGTATCTCGACCCATGACCACTCCAGGATCCCAGACAGCAAGTTCCAAATGATATAAACCTATAGACCTGCAAGCATGCAGACAAGTGTGTCAGACGACGCTGGTGAGTTCAAAGTTTGTTAACGTGTTTAGATACCAGTTACCAGATTAAAACGTTTCACAGATTTGATGTTGTAATAACTCGTTTACTGCTGATGGCTTAAAGTTGTTTTGCCCAAACCCCATTGCCTCTATCAAAGCAATGGTCAAGACTGGGATCATTAGTTCACTCCCGACCTCCCCGGTGCGGTGTGAGGTTGCCAAGCCTAAATAGCGTTATTAACTAATATCTCGTTGCCTCCCCGGCAACGATCTGTAGATGGGACTTAGGTGATAGATATGCGAGTATTAACAAACATCCCAATAACCCAGCATTCCTCCCTGAAACATTTACCAGATGTCCCTCCCCGGGACGCATGCTTGGAAAAAGGAGCAGTGAACTCACCTTAGTGTGCTCGGTTTGTTACGTTACATTACCCGTTTCCAGTTAGCCAACCAAACCCTACCGTAGTTACCAAAGACAGTTAGTTTCGTAAATACATAGATCACATTCTCGCATCACATATTTCACTAGTAATATACCAACAATGCACATAACATGATACTATTCATAACAGTTATTATGCACCTCACAGTTCATGATCAACCCATAGCAAGTAACCGATTCACAAACACCTAAATCACATAATTAACATCTTACATTCCATGCACATGATCTTATGATAACTTTAGTCATTCAGTACACGTTCCGGTTCATAAAGCAGTTTCACAATTTCAATTGACATCATGGTATGGCACATCATAAAGCTAGTCACATGTTATAGTTACACTAACTGTTTGATATAGTTTCCATACAAGACACGACCCATCTAAATTCGGCCCAAATGAGTTTACCCAAACTGAATATGAATTACTAACAAAACATATGCAATCCGACAACACTATTAATTCTCGTGAACATATGATATCTTTAATAAAGACAGCCGACAAACATCAGTTAATGATAAAGCTTCATTGGGCCTCTCAACTTAATCACATGGGCTGACAAACAATACATTCTGATTGGACCTCCAATTTGAATCACATGGATTGTGTATAGTGAATCACATGACTTCTGATGTGTTTAATTAATGAGGTCTACACTTGTTGACTGTCAAAAGCATTTAAACAAGTTTACATTTCAAGCATTACATTTCATCATGGAGGTGAAGGTGGCGAAACATACATGTTTCGTCGGACTGATGCATGGCGAAACATACATGTTTCGTCGGTCAGAAGCTTGGCGAAACACACATGTTTCGTCGACTGGTATTTTCGTCGGGGGACTCTTGTTGCTAAACAAACTGCTTTCAAAGATCTCATCCGGTGACTACTCAATACTCTCGCATCAAACAGTTGTAGATCAAAAGTATATTTCAGTTCATACACGTATAAACATTCAGCAGTAACCTTCGTTCATCAACCACAAATCATTTACTAATTCTACGATTTTCATTACCAAGAATACACAACACCATATAAACCCTAGTTTCTATCATGCAGATCCCTTTCTAACAATCCGTTACTATCACATAGAGTTATCAAATCACATACTCATATAAATCATAGTAAATAAAATAGTGATGATGACTAACAAAAGAGTGTGCTGTGAATGCAAGACGACAGTCGGTCAAATCATAGAAAGGAGAGGGCTTCGAATAAACCGAGGGTTTCGAGAGGATGGGGGCTGCCTTCGGTTACAATTGAGGGAGTAGGGAGATTAGGGTTTGATTAAACTATAACAACTCTAATATACACCACAAACAAATCCCTGGGCCTGGAGTGATTTGGGCCGAGGGCCCTTTTTGGCGAATAATCACCTTGACGAAACATAAGTTTCGTCACAACTGTTGATGATGAAAGTCCAATACATCACACATTAAATATTAGCACTTAATATTACACAATTTAAAATCCACCAATTAGCATAACCCAACAAACATAATACTCTAATATTTCAGACATTACACATTGCAAAACCTAGAACATATTGTCAACAAGAGTTGCGGAATGAGTGATACGTAAAGGAAAGAACTTGAAGTCTCAGGTTGTCACAAGAGGTTTCATCAATACAACAGTACTTACTTTGTAACAGACTTTTCATGTAATAGATCAGATGTTAGGTCTCCGCAGATGTTTGCAAACATCTGTGGAATCTTTTCTGTTAGGAATGTTAGATGTCACTATCAGGGTGATTTCAGCTGATTGCAAATAAACCTTTTGTACTTAGTATAAATAGATCTCACCTGTTAGAGATCTATTTGTCACTTCACACACTTTCTCTTTTGTACAAACAGATTTGTGAGTGATCAGGCTGAGGGAGAGATTGTAAAATCATTATATTGTAATTGTATATCAATGGATTTCAATACTAAGCAGTTTTGATATATCTTCCTACTTATATGTTTCATTATTTTATCTTCCAATTTATAACTTGTAGACTCAGATCTAACAGAGTTTTAGTAAAAATTTTGGATATTAACTTTTGATTTTATAACATCATAAGGTATTAAGACTAACATCAGTTAAAAACTAATTGAGAATTGAGGGTAAACATTTCACATCATAGCACTAACTAACAACCACATGGACTTAGCTCATGATCTAATCATTCAAAACATAATATATATATATATAGGGATGGATCATGAGAAAACTAGTTTAAATGAGAAAACAAAAAAACTAACCAAAAAAGCCTAAAAAAACCTAAAAACATACCAAAAAAATTTTTATTTTTTTATTTTTTACAATTTTTTATATAAAAATCGCTATTTTTTATGTATGAAAAAAAAGTTTCAAAAAAAAAAAATAATAATAAATTTTTGGTTGTACTGCACATGTGCACCAATACATAAAGCTTAAACCACTTAACCCACCCCCCCCCACCGACACCCCCCAAAAACCTAAACCCCCCACCCCCACCCCCGAAAAACCTAAATTCACCCTCGAACCAAAAGCCTACCCCCCCCCCAAAAAAAAAAAACCTAAACTCCCCCACCCCCCACCCTCCCGAAAACCTAAAACTACACCCTAACATAAACCCGAAAAAAAACCTAAACCCCCACCCCCCAAAAACCTAAACCCCCTACCCCCCCCCCCCCCCACACCCAAAAACCTAATCCTAATCCTAAACCTCCAAAAAACTAACCCTAAAAACTAAACTAAACTCAAAAAACTAATTTTAAGCATGTAATGCAATTGTAAACCCGAAAAAACCTAAAACCCCCCACCCCCACCCCCCAAAAACCTAAACCCACCCTCCCCCCCACACCCAAAAACCTAATCATAATCCTAAACCTCCAAAAAAACAAACCCTAAAAGCTAAACTAGACTCAAAAAGCTAATTTTAAGCATGTAATGCAATTGTAGTACATGTTATATTGCACATGTGCACTACTATAATAATAGTATTGAAAACAAGACGACACCATAAATCTTTTTTTATGTCATAAAAAATATGCTCGAATATACTTGAATGAAAGATACAAAAATTTGTGATCTTATGGTGCCATTTTTGTTTTAAAATGATAACGTATGGAGAAATGGGAAATGTTTGAAAAGTTATATGTATTTTTTTTTCAATTTTACCCCTCCTTCATTAAAAGTCCCCCCCTCCTTCATTAAAAGTCCCCCCCCCCCCCCCCTCATTTTTTAGTGGTTTTTAGTTAGTTTTCTAGTTTTCTCATTTATATCTAGTTTTCTCATGATCCTCTCCCTATATATATATATATATATATTGTTTGAGGTTCATTGGTAAACACTAAAAAAGTGGGGAACCCGGGAACACTCTTAAAAATTGAACTTAACATGTTAAAAAAAAAAATTTAACAAAATTTCGACGCTTCTCCTTATAAATCCTTGTAGATGAATTTTTAATAAAAAAATAAAAACTAAAAATATTTAAAAACAGATAAAAACGCTAAATCTTTTACAAAAATTATTTTCTTATTCGAATAGTTTCTACCCATTTTTATAAAGAAAATCGCTGAAAATTGATTTTTAACATGTTAAGTTATTTTATAAGATATATATTTTTAATTTTTTTTTAAAAAAAATTATATTTTTAGTTTTTGGTTTTTTTATTAAAAATGTTTCTACTTGTATATATAAGAAAAAGACGCCGAAAATAATTTAGAAAAAAAATAATTTTTAACATGTTAAGTATAATTTTTAAGAGTGTTCTCAGGTTCCCCACTTTTTTAGTGTTTCCTAATGAACCTTCCCCTATATATATATATATATATATATATATATATATATATATATATATATATAAGTGTAGCGTACAATATGCCTTAGTGTACTCTGCGTACGCGATGGAAAAATCGCACGTTATGTTACAGAAAAAAGAAAATCGCATGTTACAGGAAAAATGAATATCACATGTACATAAAAAAAACTACAAATCACATGTTAAAAAAATATACAAATCGCATGTATATAAAAAACTAAAAATCACATGCATATAAAAAGATGAAAGTCGCATGTTATAAACCAAATTCGTATTTTGATACTGAATCGCGTACGCAACGTACGTTATGGCATTTTATACAATAACCGGCTTATATATATATATATATATATATATATATATATATATATATATAGGGGACCGCTAAAATGAAAACCACCTCCAGTTGTAAGAACCATGAGAACTACACCGTACGGGGCGAGTTGGGCCAATTTTTTTTTCATAAACGTAGATGCGTGTATTATAAACACATTTGTAAAAAAAATTCAAAAAAAAAATGTCGTGTGTGTAGTTTTGAGCACCACAAGTTTGTGTTTACGGGTACCGTAAATTTTACAAATGTGTTTAAATACACGCATCTTCGTTTATGAAAAAAAAATTTGGTTCAACTCGCCCCTGATCAAAAAGTTCTCATGGTTCTTACAACTGGATGTGGTTTTCATTTTAGCGGTCCCCTATATATAGGGGGAGGATTTAGGGAAAACGCCTAACAGTGTGAAAACGGTGTGAACGCCCTTCATCCGTTGGATCAAAACAATCTATGGATTAGATTGGTGCGGTGGCGTTTTTGTAAATAACATCTTTTTTATTACGTGGACGTGCTTCATTAAGGGTAAAAGAGTCTTTATACTGCTCTAAACAAAACGCCAACTCATGAGTAAGACGCCATTAAAATTGACGCCTTAAACTACAAGCCATACACATCATCTTTATCTAAACGCCATTCATACAAAACGCTAAACTTTGTGTTTAATAGATAAAGCTGAACAAACAGTACCTGAAACGACGGAAGTTTCATTACTAACATTTATTATAACAAATTCCCGCCTAAACTACGCACCAAAAACATCTTATATAAACGTCTCAGGACCTTCCATTGATCACACCAAAAAAACGCCATATTTTACTAAATACCATTCAATTTATAAACGCCAAAAAGTTCAAAAACCACAGATTGCAAACGTCGTTTCTTGGAGATTCAGTTTTGTTCTCAATAAAGTTTCACTGAATGGGTTGGACAACATTATTGGATAACATTCTTAAGTGAGAATTAACATTGTTGTCCATCTCATTCAGCAAAATATTATTGAGTTAATCATCACCTAATTAGAGGTTTAAGGTATTTTTTATTTACTGAAAGGTATATTTATTAGCGTTTATGTGTGTGTCCGATCTTCTATGGTTTGTTATGTAACTTCCAAATCACATGTTATGCACAAAAAGTGAAAAAATGTGAAAAATAAATAAAAAATGGTATATAAAAAATATAAAATGCCAAATGCCAATATTGTATGTTCTAAAAAAATAAAAAATACAAAAAAACGCCAAACTACTCTTCACTTGCTCTCGAAGAACCTGTCGATTTTCTTTTAATTACGGGCTTCTAGCATGTCGATGTGTAGTGTTCGTAAGCTTTACAATTCTTACATTGTGTTTCTTTCGCCTTGGGCTTCCCTTATTTTTTTGTTTTTTTGATTGCTTCCTCCTGTTTGGATTTCAAATGCTTACGAGATCCAGAACCTTTCGACTTATACCCAACAGGGACTCTTATCGGATTCTTGCTATTTTGATATTAACCTGTTATCTCTGCAAATCTATCCCTAGTACTAGGAGGAGGAGCAACAATCTGCATAACTTGAACCTTCTTCATATAAGATTGAACATGATCCTTGTATAAGGATAGCTCCTCCTTATTACCAGATAAACGGTTCAAAGTATACTCAGTTGCAAAAATAATTTCTCGCATCATACTTTGCACATCAGGATCAAGCTCAGTCATAAATTCACGACTCATTGAGTAATCGGAAGAGTAATTTGGCGAACCATCTTTACGCCATCTATTCAAAATGTACTGTTTTGGAAATTCCCTAATATCCAAACTTCTCAAAACATAAAATATATGTCTACATAGCAACCAAACTGCTCAAAACGCCTGCATGAGCAAGTGCTGGTGCAATCAGACTTACGGTACATTATCGGAAAAAAAGCAAAAAACAATGTATGTATAAAACACCATGCAGACAATGTTTGTATAAAACACCATCAAACAATAAACACAAAAACTCCATACAAAAAAAATGTTTAAAAATATAATAAACGCTATATTCAGAAAACGCCAAAATAAAATACCCAAAAAACGTCATTGTTTACCTCGAATAAGGATGTATTATGTAGAGCTTAATAAACCCACCGGGATGCTCTTCATAACATTGACTTAAGCAATCCCGAATCCCGATTAGCTCAATTTGAATGTCAAGAAAAATATTTTTTTGTGTAGATGTCAGGAGCTTGGCCCTCCAACACTTTATAATTACTTTTCAACTTAGGGCGTTTGTATTGAGATTCATGATCATTTTTCTGGTACGTGTGACGATGTGCTTCTATTGCAGTTTCGTAATAAGTCATGAACTCAACAAGAGTAGATTTTGAATTGCACACATGACCAAAAAAATGGTTCTCACTCTCCAACCTCGATGTCGTACGCATAAGGCCCGACAGTTCCTCCATTCTATAGTATGCAGGGATCCAAGAGTCCCTAAGTGCAAAAATATCAGAAAGCCAGTCATTATCATCTAAATTGAACTCTCCAATAAACTCTTCCAATCCTGATTCAAACTCTTCGTATGTAAGAATATCCGTCCACACAACACCACAAATACGTTCTTTGAAATTGGTGGAATTGCATAACCTAACACCAACCTATATATAACACGAAAACGCCATGCAAATATATACATTAGAAACAACAAACTAACATGAAAACAGTTATGAATGGAAAAACGTCATATATCTTAAAACGCCAAGCACATTAAAATAATAAAATCAACCTTTAGAGAAAGTTTATGCATCACGTGCCACATGCATAACCGATGCCTCGTTTCAACAAATGCAACAGAAATAGCCTTCTTCATTGCAGGATCTTGGTCAATGACAACAACTTTTGGTTGAGAACCAACAACTTTTAGAAAAACTCTCAACAACCATATATATGTATCAGCAGTTTCTGACGCTAATAATGCAGCACCAAGTGTAACATTGTAGTTGTGATTGTGTATACCAGTGAACGGTACAAACACCATAGAGTATCTGCATATGAAAACGCCATTGAAAAAATGAAACGAAAACAAAACGCCAATGCATCTAAACAGTGAAAACGCCAAAAAACAGAAAAAATAGAATTATAAATATTACTTGTTGGAATGATACGTGGCGTCAAACGAAATCACATCACCAAACACGCGATAATTACGTTTGCATTGATCATCATACCAAAAAGTCCCTTCAAACGATTCTATTCTTCTAGGAAGTAATCGTACTAGAAATTAGGCTGGGACTGTTTTTTCATCCAAATGTCTCACAACCATCTCAGCGTCGTATTCCCCAATAAACAAGTTAATTTGCCTCTTGTAGTTCTTAAAATCAACTTTACCTGCACCCACGTCTTCAAAACCTCCAAAACAAGTCTTCATAACATTAAATGCCTTAACCGGTCCCAAATTCAACTTAGACATGCTATGTATAACATGCTTCTAGAGCTGAGTGAGGTGTCATTCAGATGGAAGAAAATGCGTATCAGGTTGTTCAACAAAATCATGGTTCTACTCCTCAACAAACTTATAGACCTTCCATGATCCAGCCTCAAATATTACACAAAAATGTGCTCCACAGCCAGTCCTCTTTGAAAAGTTGGATCGCACAATCCTTTCCTTTTGATTCGAGCCCAATGTATCAACCTTCTTGTCCATATATACCCCAGATCTCGTACACATGAAATACTTGATATGTTTTTCTCCTTTGCCGTTTATCTTTTCAGTCCCTTTCCTTTCAGAAAAAACCACAAACCGTAGCATACCTAACATACATTGAATAACAATCATCGAGGCTTGGGAATATCATGTCCCCTTTGGGTTTTATCTCTTCACTAACGTCAGGAATGATAAATGGTAAACCAATTATGGGGCAAAACCTTTCATTCGAAGAAACACCCTCGTCTGAGAAAAAACAGTGAGAACAATTTAAGAAAAACACCATGAAAATAGAAAATGTCTCCTTAAACATTATCGATGAAAACGCCATTAATTGAATAATAAAGAAGACCTAATAAACATATAACTGAAAACAACATAATGAAAACACCATTAGTTGATTAATTAACAATATGATGAATTAACAATATTAAATCAAACGTGTTAATGAAAATGCCATAAGTTGAATAATTAACCATAATTAACAATATGAATAATTAACAAATAAAATGTCATAATGAAAACGCCATAATTAACAAAACTGATGTTTACAAATTAACAAATAGTAAGAACTGATGTTTACAAATAATACTCCAAACATTCAAAACTAATCAGGTGTAAAACGCCATTGATCGTAAACAATAAGCATATATAAGATCCCGAACGACAATTAACATTAATAATGAAAATGCTAAATATCAGTTCTTACTATTTGTTAACAAATAATGAAAATGCCAAATATTAGATATATGAAGAACGCCATTGAAACATAAACGCATTGTTAAATATTACTTTGAAAAAAAATGATAATGAAACAAGCATAAAGAACGAAACGCAATATTTGTTATATATGTGTTGCATGATTTGCTGGAACACATATGAAAACGTTATCAAATATTACTTCATATGTTGGTCCTAGAAGAACAGATGATAAGGAAAGTCAAAATTGGTTCAAAGTACTGCTGATCATCATAAGCACTGTTTGCACAAGATTCTACCCTTGACAGTGATTATTCAACATCTGATAGACTCCAAGCACCGATCATCACAACTACCGTTAGCCAAGACCTGATGAAGTATAAAGATTGAAGCTCTATCTACTGCTGCCTTCCACGCACTGCTGAAGATTAAAGCACTGCCCATTCAAGGACTGATCACCCTTTTGAAGAAAACACTGATGCTCATCAGTGCTTAGACTACAACAGTGGAAAGAAGAATCAGTAGTTTAATTGTAATCAGTGGTTTATATGTAACAGTGTTTAGAGTCTGTTAGGAGGTTAGATGTCACTTTCATGGTGATGTCAGCCAAAGATGCTCAGTGGTTTGCTTGTACTATAAATAGAACAATACTCTGTACTGTTCCATAAGCTCTTTCACCACAAGTCATTCAGTACGAACAAATCATAGAGCTCAGGCTGAAGGGGGAGTCTAGTGTGTGCATGCAATTAGTTGAATCTTGTAATAGATACAATCATTCGACTTAATGAAATCATGTCTACTTAAAACTATTCTCCATTGATTGTGTTATCAAAGTTTATTTCCATATTCCATTGCAATTCATATCTATGTTTCATATTCATTTTAATTAAACAACACAATCTAAGAAACTCAGATCCTAACAATTGGTATCAGAGCTTTGGACAGTCAAATTTGATCTAACAATCATTTTGACGTAAAAGTCCAGTTCGATTTCATTGATACTTTCGATTGTTCGTATTTAGTTGAAAAACAGAGTAAGGGATAATCACGTACAAAAGATGATTATTCAGTACTTATAAAACAACCAGAATGACGTCACAATCACAAGACACTCATAACACTGGCACACTCTTTAAACCACCTATGTTGGTCAGATCCGAATACAACATCTGGCAGCATAGGATGGGTCACATTTTGGCTCAACCAAATACAGGATGTTGGAAGTCGGTTCCCTTTGGACCACATGTTCCAATGGTGCTGAGTGCTGAGGATCCAAAAACCTTTATACCTAACAAAATTGAAAACTATTCCGAACAAGATTTTCAAAAAATTGAACTAGATGCAAAGGCCTTTAGCATAGTAGTATCAGCACTCCCCAATGAAATCTATGCTGGGTTGTTACACTATAACAGTGCCAAGGAACTATGGGATGCACTTAAGGAAGAATTTGGTGGTACTGAAGAAGTAATTGAAAACAATAGGGAGGGTTTGAATCAACAGTATGAAACCTTTTGTCACATCAAGGGTGAATCATTAACACAACAGTTTGAACATTTTAGTTGTCTCATAAGTGAACTGAAACTTGTTAATGTTGAATTTGCTAAATCAACTCTAAATAGTAGGTTTCTAAGGTCACTTCCTGAAAAATGGGACACAATTGCTTTTATAACTAGAAATTCGGTTGGGTTCAAAGAACTTAGTCTGACCCAGCTTCATGGTCGACTCCTTACCTATGAGAGGGAGTTGAACTAGAAAAAGAAGTTGCAAGAGTCTGAGAAGGTTGCTGATGATTATACCTTCGGCAACACGGGTCAGGAAGATCTGGTAGTAGTAAGGGTCAGGGTTATGATCATTACATTGACATAACAGCTGGTGGAGCTTTCAACAACTCTGATTCTTACTCATCCAACTATGCTTTTACAGCAAATGGAGAAAACTAGAATTCTAATAATATATCCTTTGAACTCAATGATCTCCAGCACTTTGATCCAACTGATCTGGAGGAGATGGATATTTTGCACCAACTTGCACTGCTGAGTGTTAGAACCAGCGAGTGTTAGAACCAGCAAGTTCTATAAGAGAACATGGAGAAAATTTCCAGGGTTACATGGGAACTTGAAAGTTGGGTTGGATAAGTCAAAGACAAAATGCTACAAGTGTAATAGGTTAGGTCATTTTGCTAGAGAATGTAGGAGCCAAAATAATGGACCAATCATCACACATCCTAGCTCTAAACCTCAACAAACTCAAAACACTATGCAATATACCCAATATACTCCTGCTACTCATGTAAACACTGCTCACTATGCACACCCTGCAACACCTGTTCCAGTGCACTATGTCCAAACCCCTGTTCCACAGATACAGTATGTCCAGGCCCCAGCTCCTCAGGTTCAGGTGCAACAAGTTGCACCTCAACAAGCTACCCAAACTTCTGTTCAAACAGATCAGCAAAGCTTCTTCACCCAAGGCTTTTTTGATTGGAGTAGGTTGCCTGAAGATCTAGCTGATGAAAACTTTGCTCTATATGCTAAGAATGATGTTTTTAGTGATGAATTCTGTTTTGCAGCAATAGAATCCATTCTAGAAGGGCTGGAAACTGAAGAAGGAGCATCCAGTGCAGAAAGAGTGGATACAATTGCTGAAGCAGTGGTTACTGCTGTTGTTAATGAACAACTGTTGGGAGAAAATTCAGAACCACTGGTGGAACCACTGTCTGATCCCTGGTCTGTTGAAGAAGAAGAGAAGAAGCCAGAAGAAAGTGAACATGTCAGTGATTGTGCCATGATGGCTGCAACTAAGGTATCACCCCAGGTTCTTAAAAACCTATGTTCAGACAAATGCAACATAGCATTTGCGAATGTTAAGGAGGTGAATGAAAACCTTAGAGATAAAATGTTAAATGATGAGATACAATTTGAAAAATCTTTAAAAGAATTGAAAATCAAATTGTCAGAAAAGGAAAAGGAAAATGAAATTTGCAGCCTCAAACATGAGCATAGCATAACCAAGGACCAACTTCAGGCCATGATAGAAAAATATCAAACCTGCAAAAAGGAGTTGGAATCCACCCAAATCACATGTGAAAAATGGGTGGAATCCTGCAAAGGTTATGAAGTTATGCTTGAAAAACAGATCAAAAGCAATGTAAAATTTGGCATAGGTTTCAGGAAAAATAAGCAAGTTGAAAACACTACTGTTAATGAGTATGTTCAAAACACTGTTGAGATAATACCAACAAACAAGGATGGTCAAGAAATAAAAATAACTGATAAAAAAGGTAACAAAATCACTCTTGAAAAACCTGAGGGGTCCTCAACCTTTGAGGAGATTGAGAAATACCAATTCAAACCCACATGGTCAGATTAGTGTGACCTCCTTGAAAATTTCAAACCAATGGACTTCACCACAGTGGATGGTGTAAAGGACCAAAGGCCAAGGTAATTCCTCTTAAGGACATCCCAACAGTGGTTCAAAACTCTGTTGCAAAGGAGTCTGAAAAGAAGAAAAAGAGAAAAAATGTTAAAAACTTGTTTTGTGACTTTTGTGAAAAGAAAAATCATTTAACAAAAGATTGTTTTCATTTAAAAGCCTATGACATTAACAAAACAAGTACCATTGAGCCTTCAAAAAGCTGCACCATCTGTGGTAAAACAAACCATCTTACTCAGGAGTGTGTGTACCTCAAAACCTTTGAGTTCAAAAAGAAAGAGTACACTTCAAAAACACACATGAGTCCATCAATTCCACAAATCAAGAAACAATCATCATTTGTGCCTGTCCAAACAGCTATTACAAAACAGCTGAACCAAAACTCTGTTAGAAGAGAGGTTCAACTGACAGATGCACCTCCTGCTAACCAATTCCAAAGAGAAAAAGGTCAACCTCCATACCAAAGGGTCCCACATCTTTATGAGGTTTACAAAAAGACTTCTAAACCAAAAATGCACAGGCATCCCTTTGTATATCAACAGCTGATTGGAATTGGTCCCCAATAGTGGTTAGAGGCAAATACTTCAAAAGCTGCTCAAACCCGTGAGCTAACCACTGTCCATGTTCCTGAACTTAAGCCAGCCACTGTTGTGACCCCATCCAAAGCCTTATTGGCTTTGGAGACCCTCCTGATCTAATTATTTACTTGATGTGCAGGGAGCTTCTTCATGCTTAGATAGTCTTTGGTATGTAGATAGTGGAGGCTCCAAGCACATGACTGGATGTAAAGCCCTACTCAAAGAATTCAAAACTCATGGAGGGGGTGATATATCCTTTGGTAATAATAGTAAAGGAAAGGTGATGGGTTCTGGTATAGTTCAGTCTGGAAAAGTTAAGTTTGAAAATGTCAATTTGATTGACAATCTAAAATTCAACCTTCTAAGTGTCTCACAAATGAGTGACAAAGGTTATGGGTCATTCTTTACTAAGGAGGGTTGTAAGATTGTTGGACCAGAAATGGTCAAAAAGATTGAAGAAATAATAAAAACTGGAAAAACTCAACTTGTTGCTCAAAGAAATGGCAATGTTTATGTAGTTGATTTGTCAAAAGAAAGCCCTATGACTGATGCCTGTCTGTTCTCAGCTGCCTCTAACAAAGAGACAGAACTATGGCACAGAAAATTGGGGTACACAAATCTCAAGACAATCACTGCTTTGTCAAAACAAGGCCTTGTAATAGGTCTTCCACAAAAATTGTTCACCTGTCCTGAGCATTGTGTTTCGTGTTTAAAAGGAAAAAAAAATAAAAGCTCATTTAAGTCCATTGAAGAGTCCAAAACAACCAAGTGCTTGCAAATGCTGCACATGGATCTGTTTGGCCCAGTAAAAGTCATGATCCTTAAAAAGAAAAGATATTGTTTGGTAATTGTAGATGACTTTTCTAGGTTTACATGGACTTATTTCTTACATTCTAAAGATGAGACTGCAGGAATTTTGCAAGACTTTGTGAAAGTCTTTAGGAGTGACAATGGCACAGAATTCAGAAATAGGGAGTTGGATGAGTTTTGTGTGTCAAAAGGAATTGTAAGGCAGTACAGCATTCCAAGGACACCAGAACAAAATGGGGTTGTTGAAAGGAAGAACAGAACACTGATTGAGGCTGACGGAACCATGCTTGCAAATTCAGGTTTGCCATTAACTTTCTAGGCAGAGGCTGTAAACACTGCTTGCTATGTCCATAACAGAGTTTTGATAAACCCCAGGCATCAAAAGACTGCCTATGAAATTCTGTATAAAATCAAATCACTGATCTCATACTTTAACGTATTTGGCTGCCCATGTTTCATTTTAAACTTGAAAGACTCAATTTCAAAATTTGCAGCCACACTAGATTGTGGTTATCATTTGGGATACTCAACCACTGCTAAGGCCTACAAAGTGTTTAACACTAGGACTAAGTGTGTGGAAGAGACTTTGAATGTAAAGTTCAATGAACTTTCTTCACTGAAAATCCCTACAAACCCTGCTGAGTTATTTGATCTTGATAAATTTACATTTGAAAATGTTTCTATCAAGACTAACAGTGCAGGTCCATCTCAACCTCCTCCACCAGACAATGGATATGAAGTGATAATTCCACAACAGAAATTCACATCCATTGTTAGAGCAACAGATGTTCAAAACAGCTGTCAGAGCTCAGCCACTTCTACATCAACAGTTGTTGACCGAAGTAGTCCTCAAACCTCTGCTTCCACATCCACAAACACTGTTGATAAAAATCTACAAATAGTGGATAAAAACCAACAGGTTATAATTCCTCCTATCCCTCCACCTCTATTTCAAGACACTGTTGGATCATCAAAGTCACCAATAGTTGTTAGCTCAGATGATTCACATCTGCAGCGCTCACCCTTAAATGCCATTGTTCCACACAAAGGAGATTTAATCTTCTTGAAGTCTCATCCACCAGATCAAATCATTGGCAACATCATTGAAGGGGTTCTCACCAGAAGTCAATCCCAAAACATCTGTCTTTTTGCTGGCTTTCTATCACTTCATCAACCAGTCAAGTACCAAGAGGCACTAAAAGACAACAGTTGGGTAGAGGCTATGCAAGAAGAGCTCCAACAGTTCAAAAGACAACAAGTATGGGAACTTGTACCACTGCCAGAGGGTGTAAGTCCTATTGGCACAAAGTGGGTCTTTAAAAATAAAACTGATGAAAGGGGCATTGTTGTCAAAAATAAAGTAAGGCTCGTGGTTCAAGGTTTCAAACAGGAAGAGGGCATTGACTATGATGAAACTTTTGCCCCTGTAGCAAGATTGGAAGCTATCAGACTGTTCTTGGCCTTTGCTGTCAACCAAAACATAAAGGTGTTTCAAATGGATATCAAATGTGCATTCCTCTATGGTAAGATTCAAGAAGAGATATATGTTTGTCAACCTCCTGGTTTTGAGAATCCATTTAATCCAAATCATGTCTACAAGCTAAATAAAGCTTTGTATGGCTTGAAACAAGCACCTAAAGCCTGATATGAAACTCTTTCCACCTTTCTTCTCTCTATTGGCTTCACAAGAGGCAAAATTGACAAAACACTGTTTTTAAAATGGAGAGGGAAAGATCTGATGATTGTCCAGATTTATGTGGATGACATCATTTTTGGAAGCACATGTAACAAAATGTGTGAAGAGTTCAGAAAACTCATGACAGTTGAGTTTGAGATGAGTGCAATGGGTGAACTACAGTGCAACTGCAAAATGGTACCTTCATTCATCAAAGCAAATATGCTAAAGAACTTTTAAACAAATTTGAGATGAATGATTGTAAACCATGTAGTACACCTATGGCAACCACCAAGCTGGTCATGACTGATGAAAAGGATGATTTGGTTGATTAAACCTTATATAGAAGCATGATTGGGTCTTTATTGTACCTAACTGCATCTAGGCCAGACATCATGTTTCCAACATGTGTTTGTGCAAGATCCCAATCAGCCCCTAGGAAGGCTAACCTCATAGCTGTGAAAAGGATACTCAGATACATAAAAAGTGCTCCCACACTTGGTATCTGGTACCCTACTAATGGGAATGTTAAGCTTTCAGGTTTTTCAGATAGTGACTTTGCTGGATGCAATGCAACAAGGAAGTCCACATCAGGAGGGTGCCAATTTCTAGGTGATTGCTTAGTATCTTGGCAAAGCAAAAAGCAAGCGGCTGTTTCAACATCCGCTGCTGAGGCAGAATATATTGCTGCTGCAAGCTGCACAACCCAATTGTTATGACTTCAATATCAACTACTGGATTTTGGTATCACTGCTTTAAAGACACCTCTTATGTTGACAGTCAAGCAGCATAAAATATCATCAAAAATCCAGTCTCACATTCAACCACCAAACACATTGACATCAGACATCACTTTGCAGATGTGCTAACAAAGGCGTTAGAGACACCCCCCTTTGAAAGCTTGATCTTTAGAATTGGCATGCTTAACATCGAATAATAGGCAAAATCATGTTTTTCTATGAATAAAAAGCATTAAATTGTTTTCAGAAAATCAAAAATCCATCCTTAAAAAATAGTTAAAAATGAAAGTTTTCATTAATCCTTAAAAGTCTGTCATAAACACTGCTTGGTTTAAACATATGATTGATAAAAATTATCCACTGCTGAAAGACAACCTCTGTTTATCCATTTTCTTTGTTAATCATTGTTGATCAAACATCAGTGTTTTAATCACTGATGGCTATCCACTGATAGTTAAAATCAGCCACTGTTTTCATTTTCACCACTGTAAACCACTGATATTGATCATCAGTGGTTTCCTAAACAACTGTCATCCATTATTCATCAGAGGTTGTCACGTGGACAGTTCTTAGCCGTCAGATCTTTGTAACCGCTGCCACGTCCGCATTCACTTTTCACCTTCTATAAAACCCTGATTAAAACTCCAATCAGAGGTTTCACTGCCGAATTGAATTCAAAATTCCTTCACAAGCGGTTTCCATCTTCCTCATTCATCTTCTTCCATTCGCAAAATCCTTCGAATCACCATGGCACTCGCACTCAAAAACCCCCATAACTACCTTTGTACACTAGAGAAAACAAGCAAAAACAAAGATTTCCACTCAATAATTGATACTCTTTCATCTTCAAAGTAAAAAACTTTGTTGACCTGCAACGCCCCAATCTATCAAGAAACCCTACGTGATTTCTGTAAAAATGCAAAAGTTGAGGTTCAGGACAAAAAGCCCTGGGCTATTACTTCAAAAGTAGGAGAAATTCTTGTTTCAATCACACCACAAACCATATCCGAAGTGTTTGAGACGAATGATCATACAGGTAACACTTCCTTCCCTAAAGATGAGTATCAAACTGATTTCATCGAAAGAGGGTATGAAGATCAAATGACGAAAGCTACTTTGCAAAAGGGAGATTTTCCACCTCCCATGAAATTTTTATTCCCTACCCTGCTCATCTATGTTTCAAACAAAGCAACAACTTTCAATGAGATTCCATTGAAAATCCAATACTTGGGCTATGCTATTATGGTTGGAAAAGATTTTAATTACTCCCAAGAAATTTTCAATGATCTGGTTAAAAATGTTAATAATATTAAAGATAAAAAGAAACCATTTCTATTGTTTGCAAGGTTTTTGGCATATTATTTACAGCAGAAAGTACCAAAAGACAATGCACAAGTGCTTGTCCAAGGTGCTTCTTTTCAAATAAACAGTCTTTCTTCTGAAACTTTTACAAGGCTGTCAGAGTCAAAAGCTTTAAAAACACAAACAGAGGAACCTGAGAAAACTTTGGATGAGTCCACATCTGCTCCTCAGGTTTCTGCTGTTGAGCCCACTGCTCTTGGTGACCACAGTAGCCAACCCTACCCAAAAAGACCAAAATGAAAATTACCAAAAAGCCCACCAAACCCCCCAAAAAGGACCTTCTGGAATATAAGATCCCAGAAGTAACTCTTGTGACAACACAAAAGTCACCAACAACCACTGTTGCTACCTCCTCACAACAGTTGGTAAGATCTCCACCTAAAGCCTCAACTCCTCCTGCTTCCTCACAAAAGGAACAGGTTGTAAGCACAGGGACACCACTCTATGATACATTATCCTCACTTGAGGATATGTTCAATAGCCCTGCTCCCGGGGTAAATTCTCTTTCAACTCCTATCCTTTCTTCACAAATACCACCATCAATAAAACCTTTGTTTGATGCCATTGAGCTTCAGACACAAAACAGCCCCTCTCACCAACAATTACTGAGAGTACAACCACAACTTTGGCTGTGTCTGAAATACCTCAATTGGTTATCCCACAAACAGTTGAGGAGGTTACACTACAGGAGTTTCATGAAATTCTTGTCAATAGTTCAAGTGGAGCAGCTACTACAGGTGTTGAATCCACTGATTTACACCTGGACAGTAGTTACATCAGTCAGACTCCCTTGAAGGCGACCAATGTTGATTCTATCAAGGTAGCCACTGGTGTGTTCAAGTTAACCACTTGTGTGTTTACTAAGGTATCAACAACAGAGGGAAGTCCCCAGTACCAAGAAAAAGGGGCATCAGTGGATGAACCATTGGAGACATCTTCTTGTCCAACTGCTGATACAACCACTGCTGGTGGGAAATCAGATGATCCCATTAACTTGGATGATGGTTTAAGATATCAGGAATTGACGGAGAGAGTTACCAATATTGAAACATCTGTGGCAAATATAAAAAATATGCTACAACAGTTGTTACAATCATCAAAGTCTCAATCCACTGCTTCATCATCTGCTACCACAACAAGTGAGCTATGGCAACTCCTACAACCTCTGCTTCATCAACAAAGAAAATATGCTGATCAACAACATGAAATACAGTTACAAATGTTAAGAAATATGATGGATGCAAGGTATAAGGACACTCAAGCTGATATTAAAGCCATCAAAGCTCATTTACTCCTAGGG
>JARYGA010002468.1:0-25144 GCA_030545235.1 Helianthus tuberosus
TTTCTCTCAATTCTGAAGTGTAGGCTTTATACACGGGCATAATACCCCCCTAAATAACGAAGTTTTGCTCCGTTGTAAGTATTATAACCCCTGGATACGTATTAGATACGCTGCCCGATTGATCTAGGGTTCCGTAACGGCTGTCGTGGTTCTGCCCGACGTAGTCGTTGGAATGCCGTCTCGGGGTGGGTATTACTAATGTTAAAATGGGTTATTATACGAACACGTGTGCATTTGTGTAAATTATAGATTGTCACCAGGAAACCCTAAAGGATAATCTAAGACAGCAATGTGAGTTGATCCGTTTTTTGTAAATTTTTGTTAACTGTTTTTACAAAACCTCATACCATTAAATGTATATTAAGCAGTTATTGAGTATTTGTAAGAATACAATTATCATGAGTATGTTGGGGTTTTGTATACAAAATTTGTTACCACCTGGTCAAGGAGTAACATTTCCACAAGTCGGGTCTGACAGTACCATGGATGTTAATTGATATAACTTGGAAACAAATATAATTGTGAGATCGCCCTCAATACTGTACCGTGGTTTTTATTTAAACTTGATTAAACTGGGATTCACTCACCAGTATTTCCCACAACAAATGTTTTTAAAACGCGTTTCAGATAACAAACTGTGAAAACCAAATAGAAGCCAGCTGGACAGCACTGAAGGCTTGGAAAAAGTGGCAATAAAGTTACCTAAAATAAAATAGATGTTTTTATTAAATAAAATAGGATTTATTCCTATGAAATTGTGTGTACTGCAAACTTGGGTTTTATCCCATGTGTTTAATATTATGAAAATGCGGTATTTTACTGTGATCAAATATTTTCTAACTACGGTCCTGATGAAAATTCCGCTGCCAAATTAGACAAACACGCGATACCACCAAAACTGTCTCGCGGTCGCCGGTTCCCGGGAATTAGGGATCGGGCGTTGCGACAGAAGGTGGTATCAGAGCTAAGCCACTGATTCAGCCACAGAAGTGTTCTGCTGACATCAAAATTCAAAGTGTTAGGAAACAAATTACGGAAATACGTGCATAACTGTATTTATTGTTATGTGTTATTTGACTATTTGTTAGTTTACAGTATGAGCGACCAAGGACCATCTGACGCGTATCGTCAATTGTCTGGTTCGCCTAGAAGCGAAGGCACCTCCTCTTCTCAGCCTGCCCTCTCAGGGTACTCTGCTGATACGGAAGAAGGAATATTCGTATTTAAGGCTCAGTCCGAGGAGCCATTCCCTCAGAAAAAGAGAGGATGATTTAGTCGAGGGGCACACGAGCGTAGAAAGAGTATGAAAAAGTTACAAGACCAGAGAGCACTAGCAGCAGCTAAAAGAGAAACCGATGCCTATGCCCAGGATATGATTAATAGGGGTAAAGCCAACATCCACATCCTAGCCACCACTGCAGCTGACCCTAACCTGGAACAAATGATAGCAACCCAACCCCAACCACCAATTCTTGACCAACCGATGGAAATAGAAAACCCTGAAAATCAAGTAGAAATGCATGATTTCAATCCGGAAGAAATACCTAGGTTACCAGCACCAAACCCCCTAGACCCAAATTACGACCCCTGGTGGGACGAAAATAGGGACTATGTGCAACGTTACCCGATACATGAAGACATGCCCATGCCAAACATAGGAGCCTACCCAGGTTTGGATCCTTTAGATCCCTATTACCATGATGAATTCATTAGGGAGATTTTAGAGAATCCTTACCAATTCCAGGCACCTACACCCCCATATCA
Organism: Helianthus tuberosus; assembly: GCA_030545235.1. Lineage (NCBI taxonomy): Eukaryota > Viridiplantae > Streptophyta > Magnoliopsida > Asterales > Asteraceae > Helianthus > Helianthus tuberosus. The sequence continues at coordinate 1,765 of JARYGA010002468.1, forward strand.
AGAACCCGCACCCCAGATTCCGAACCCAGTCCTAGAACCTGCACCCCCAATGAGTGCAGACAATGTACAAGAACTTAGGACATTTGGTGAGGAAATTTTAGAGAGTAGTGAACGAATGAGACAGGTGGGAGAGCGACTCGTCTGGAAGTATGACAAGCGCAATATGGATTTCTGGATGAATCCATATCCATGAGTATGATGGTGGAGACGGTAGTAATAATAATAATAATAATAATAAAATAATATAATATGTGTGTATGTGTATGAAAAAAAATGTGTGTACGGATGCCTACTATTATTAGTGTAATTTCATTTCAGTCGGTATTGTAATTTTAATTTCAGTACTGGTGTGTAATAGATGCATATTATATGAATAGAGTAAAGTCGCAATGATCGACGCTTTTGATCAAAATGCGTGTCATGTGATTTACTATATTAAATATTATTTTGTGATATTAATATGTGGTAAATGTTTAAAATTCAGATGGCCGACGAAGGAAATCAAGAAAATCTGAATAACGATAACCAGAGTAACATTAACTTGGTTAATGAGAATCCAAGCATCAATAACAATGGAAACCAAGTGGATAATAGTGCTATCCAACACATAGTAGCACAAGGAATTATAGATGCAATGCCATTTATTCTTCAAACGGTTCAGGAAGTGAATAATAAAAGTAAACATAACAGTAAGCGACCAATTGAACCAGAATAGAGCGTGAACAATGGACCCGTACTTCAAATGCCCATTCCCAAAAGAAGAAGAACCGTGCCTTATGGTTGTTCTTATAAAGAATTCTGGTCCTGCAAACCAATAGAATTCTCGGGCAATGAAGGACCCATTGCAGCTCTACGCTGGATAGAAAAGACTGAGGCTGTTTTAAAAATAAGCAAGTGTGCTAAAGAAGACAAGATAATGTTGTCCTCTAATTTGTTTAAGAACTCAGCCTTAGAATGGTGGAACACTATCCTCCAATCAAGAGGAAGTGATAGGTTATATAACATAGAATGGGAGGAATTTAAGAATATGGTAGAAAGGAAATTCTACCCTCCCAATGAAAAAGAACAGATAGCAAATAAATTTCTGAACCTTAGAATGACCGGGGTAGATAGTAAGGGTTATACTACTACATTCTTTGAATATGCTAGAATAGTACCAACCCTTGCATCACCTGAACCAGTGTTAATCTCCCGTTACATATGGGGATTAATCGGAGAGATTAGACATGTAGTCAAGGCAGCTAGACCACAAAGTATAGAAGAAGCTGTAGAACTAGCAAACACCTTGACAGATGAATTAATCCGTACTAGAGAAGAAGACCAGAGGAGAAACCTAACCCAAAGGCTTACCCAAGAATTCCGTTCTGGGAATTACAACCTTAGAAATATGGGTTCTACCTCTGCACCATTCTGCAAGGTCTGCAAGAAAAAGCATTCGGGAAAATGCTCCACTCTTTGCAATTTCTGCAAAGCACTCGGACACAAGGAAGAAGATTGCAGGAGAAAATCCAGTAATGGACTATGCTTCAACTGTGGAGAAAAAGGTCACATCAAGCCGAATTGTCCGAAATTGGCTCCAGCTGCAAACAACAGGAACACTAAAAATGCTAGAGCATTCGTTCTGACTGCAGATGAAGCCAAGATGATTCCAGACGTGATAGCCGGTACGTTTTTAGTTAATGATGTTTTTGCTAAAGTATTATTTGACTCTGGTTCGAACCAAAGTTTTATTAATACTTCGTTTTGCAAATTTCTAAATCAGTCACTAACTAAACTACCACAAGAATGTCTAGTAGAGACATCTAATGGAGAAACTGTTAGGATTTCTGAAATCTTGCAGGGAGCAAGAATAGAGTTTTTAAACCAAAAGTTTATGGCAAACCTTTACCCAAAGAATCTGGCAGAATTTGATGTCGTCTTAGGAATGGATTGGTTAATAGCCAATAAAGCCAGTATTTTATGCGATCAAAAGTCAATTCAAGTAAATTCACCAAAAGGTGAAAAGATCACAATTAAAGGAGATAAACCATCTAGATCCACAAAATTCATCTCTGTAATGAAAACTGCAAGTTATATAAGAAAAGGGTCTATAGTATATTTGATTTCTATAATCACTAACACTAAAGGAAAAGAACTAAAAGACATTCCAGTAGTATCTCAGTTTTCAGATGTATTTCCAAAAGAATTACCAGGACTACCTTCAGACAGAGAAGTTGAATTCAGAATTCACCTACTACCTGGAACAGCACCAATTGCCAAAGCACCTTACCGTTTGGCACCCGCCGAAATGCAGGAACTAAAGAAACAGTTATATGAATTATTAGAGAAGGGATTCATACAGCCGAGCTCATCGCCATGGGGAGCGCCAATTTTATTTGTTAAAAAGAAGGACGGATCAATGCGTATGTGCATTGACTACCGTGAATTGAACAAAGTCACGATTAAGAATCGGTACCCATTACCAAGGATCGATGATCTGTTCGATCAACTGCAAGGAGCTCGATTTTTCTCTAAAATCGATTTAAGGTCAGGATATCATCAATTAAAGGTACAGGAAGAGGATATTCCTAAAACCGCATTCAGAACAAGGTATGGCCATTATGAATTTACTATCATGCCATTTGGTTTAACCAATGCCCCAGCCGCATTTATGGACATGATGAACCGAATATGTAAGCCATATTTGGATAAATTCATAATTGTTTTTATTGATGATATTCTCATTTATTCTAAAAGTAAAGAGGATCACGCAAAGCATTTGCACTCACTTTTAAGTCTATTAAGAAACGAAAAGCTTTATGCTAAATTTTCAAAGTGCGAGTTTTGGTTAGAACAGGTACAGTTTCTTGGACACTTAGTTAATCATGAAGGAATTCATGTGGATCCAACAAAGATCGAGGCGATTACTAAATGGAAAACCCCGGAATCACCAACCGAGGTTAGAAGTTTCTTAGGATTGGCCGGTTATTATAGAAGGTTTATTCGAGATTTCTCTAGAATAGCCATTCCTTTAACTAAATTAACATGTAAATCCATTAAGTTTGAATGGGGACCAAAACAAGAAGAAGCATTTAGAATTCTTAAGCAAAGATTAACCCATGCACCCATACTAGCGTTACCAGAAGGAACTGAAGAGTTTGTGGTCTATTGTGACGCTTCTAAGTTAGGTTATGGATGTGTATTAATGCAACGTCAAAAGGTTATAGCTTATGCGTCTAGGCAACTTAAGAATCATGAAGAGAATTATTCAACCCATGATCTAGAATTAGGAGCAATAATTTTTTCTTTGAAAATTTGGAGACATTATCTTTATGGTAGTAAGTTTACCATATCACCGATCATAAAAGTTTAAGATATGTTTTCGGGCAAATGGAGTTGAATATGAGACAAAGACGCTGGATGGAGATGCTTAGTGATTATGATTGTGATATCCAGTATCATGAAGGAAAGGCAAATGTAGTTGCCGATGCGTTAAGTCGAAAGTATCATGAAAAGCCAAAAAGGATACGTTCTCTTAAATTAAATCTACAAGTAGATTTAAATGATCAAATTAGAAAAGCACAAGAATCAGTAATCAAGGATGATACTGAAAAACTAAAAGGTATGATTAAGGAATTAGAACAAGGAACATATGGAATTTGGAGATTCCATAAGAAGAGAATGTGGATACCTAAATTAGGGAACCTGCATCATCGTATATTAGAAGAAGCCCATAAGTCTAAATATACAATGCATCCAGGGAGCGATAAAATGTACCAGGATTTAAGAAAGAATTTTTGGTGGATAGGAATGAAAAGGGACATAGCAACCTATGTTTCTAAATGTTTAACTTGTTCACAAGCTAAAGCTGAACACCAGAAACCCTCAGGTCTATTGCAACAGTTAGAAATGCCAGTATGGAAATGAGAATTGATAACAATGGATTTTGTTACCAAATTGCCCAAAACAAGGAAAGGTAATGATACAATCTGGGTGATTGTAGATAGGCTAACCAAGTCAGCTCATTTCCTACCAATGAAAGACACTTTCAGTATGGAACAGTTAGCTAAATTATATGTAAATGAAATAGTTTCATTACATGGAATTCCTTTATCAATTGTTTCTGATAGGGATAGCCATTTTACCTCTCATTTCTGGTCAAGTTTCCAAAAGGCAATGGGAACTAAGTTAAATCTGAGCACAGCTTATCATCCTCAAACGGACGGACAAAGCGAAAGGACGATTCAAACAATGGAAGACATGCTTAGAGCTTGTATAATTGATTTTGGAGGTAATTGGGACGATCACTTACCTTTAATAGAATTTTCTTATAATAATAGTTATCACACAAGTATCAATGTTGCACCATTCGAAGCACTTTATGGACGAAAGTGCCGAACCCCAGTCTGTTGGGCAGAAATTGGGGAAAAGCAACTATCTGGACCTGAGATATTACAAGAAACAACTGAAAAGATCATTCAAGTCAAGGAACGACTGAAAGCAGCACGTGATTGACAAAAGAGCTATGCTGACAACAGACGAAAACCCTTGGAATTTCAAGTAGGAGATAAAGTATTGTTAAAAGTCTCTCCTTGGAAAGGAGTAGTAAGATTCATCAAAAGAGGAAAGCTAAGTCCCAGGTATATTGGACCTTTTGAGATTATTAGAAGAATAGGACCTGTAGTTTATCAGCTGCAATTGCCAGAGGAAATGGCAGGAATACATGATGTATTTCATGTATCTAATCTCAAGAAATGCCTAGCTGATGAATCGCTAATAGTACCTCTTAAGGATATAGAGGTAAATGAACAACTCAAGTTTGTAGAAAGGCCTCTACAGATTGAAGACAGGAAAGTTAAGAATCTCAAACACAAGAGACTAGTTCTGGTCAAAGTGAAGTGGGACTCCAAAAGAGGACCTGAGTATACATAGGAGCTTGAATCAGAAATGCAAAGGAAATATCCACACTTGTTCCAGTAGATCTCGAGGACTAGCTCTAAAACAAGGTGGGGAGGATATAACAATCTTCAAGAAAACCGAAACCCTCGAATTATTTCTGACACCCTAATATATTTTAAAATATCTCAATATGTCCAAAAATACACCCCATACGTGAAAACGGGCCCCGAATACCTTAAATATCATAAAAAAAATAATTAAAAATGGAATTTTTGGGTTTGAGGCGGGCCGCGTAAGCCTCACCTCAACCCTTACGCGGGCCGCGACGATGTGAAACCTGGCGAAACCTTGGGCCGCCACGGGGCCCAACACATGTCGAGGCTAGTTGGTGACCCGGATCAACTACGCTGTTGACCAGTGTTGACGCGGGCCGCGTAGGCCTTCGCCTACATTTACGCGGGCCGCGAGAAACCCAAACTCAGCTCCTATAAAGCTGGAGCTTGGGCCTTCAGTTTACGTCGCTCAGATTTCTTTTCTTTCTCTCAATTCTGAAGTGTAGGCTTTATACACGGGCATAATACCCCCTAAATAGCGAAGTTCTGCTCCGTTGTAAGTATTATAACCCCTGGATACGTATTAGATACGCTGCCCGATTGATCTAGGGTTCTGTAACGGCTGTCGTGGTTCTGCCAGACGTAGTCGTTGGAATGTCGTCTCGGGAAGGGTATTACTAATGTTAAAATGGGTTATTATACTAACACGTGTGCATTTGTGTAAATTATAGATTGTCACCAGGAAACCCTAAAGGATAATCTAAGACAGCAATGTGAGTTGATCCATTTTTTGTAAATTTTTGTTAACTGTTTTTACAAAACCTCATACCATTAAATGTATATTAAGCAGTTATTGAGTATTTGTAAGAATACAATTATCATGAGTATGTTGGGGTTTTGTATACAAAATTTGTTACCACCTGGTCAAGGAGTAACATTTCCACAAGTCGGGTCTGACAGTACCATGGATGTTAATTGATATAACTTGGAAACAAATATAATTGTGAGATCGCCTTCAATACTGTACCATGGTTTTTATTTAAACTTGATTAAACTGGGATTCACTCACAAGTATTTCCCACTGACAAATGTTTTTAAAACGCGTTTCAGGCAACAAACTGTGAAAGCCAAATAGAAGCCAGCTGGACAGCACTGAAGGCTTGGAAAAAGTGGCAATAAAGTTACCTAAAATAAAATAGATGTTTTTATTAAATAAAATAGGATTTATTCCTATGAAATTGTGTGTACTGCAAACTTGGGTTTTATCCCATGTGTTTAATATTATGAAAATGTGGTATTTTACTGTGATAAAATATTTCCTAACTACGGTCCTGATGAAAATTCCACTGCCAAATTAGACAAACACGCGATACCACCAAAACTGGCTCGCGGCCGCCCGTTCCCGGGAATTAGGGATCGGGGGTTGCGACACCATTTTTGTTTGACTTTTTTTTATTTTCCTTTGAAATGAAATACATCCACTAGGAGATACCTTTGGAATGCAATTTATAAATTATGCTCCAGATATAGAAACAGAGGGAATTTACCTTTTTGCCAGTCAAGAGTCGACTCGGTGAATAAGTCGAGCAACAGAGCAGGTCTGCAAAATCCTTTTACCTACAATCTTTGCTTCTAAATTGACCACCACCCATCAGATAGAAACGTTTAGGTACATAAATGCATCCTCTGAATTTAATCTATCTATTGGTTTCAGTAGCATGGAAAAGAGTTTTGATTCATTAAATGCCTAAGTAATCATTTTCTTGTTTTTTCATGACATATATCATCTGTTTCTTCTGTCTGTCTGTGCTTCTTTTAAGTTTTAGTGTTTAGGCAAATTCTCATGAATCAATCAATTGGTTATCAATCTCATATGCTGAAATACATCCACTAGCGGTTGAAAAAGGCATGGTGTTGATTCTGTCGTCAGTGATAGTTGTGGATGTGGTGGTTGGTGGGGGAGATGGTGGTGGTGATAGGTGGTGGTAGTGATGGTTGATGGTGGTGGTGGAGGGCTTTTGAGAGAGGGGGTAATATTGCAGAGTAGAACAAACCATAGGGGGTAATATGAAAGGGTAACATAGTCATTTCACATTCCATTTAACAGATATGTTAACTTATTTGACAGCAGGGGGTAAATGTGCGACATAACACCAACGTTGGGGGGAAAATTGCAATTATTTCGTTAGAGGGGGTCAGAGTGCCAATTGGTCTAAACCTCAGGGGATAAAATTGCAGTTTACTAAATTTTAAATTACAAAAATTTGATTAGAATACTTTCCCTTTGATCTCATTTGCCGTCGTTTTGTTCTTGTTGCGTAAACAATTGAAGCAATTAACCCTAATTCCAGAAATCCTAATCGATTCACCAGGTAATTTGTCCATTCAAACCCTTAATTTCCTCCTTTTCATCGTTCATTTCAGATTATTTTTGAACGAATCTGTTTGTTAAACTAACTCTAATTCGGGGAAGACTTTTGATTTGACTTGTTGGATTCATCGGTCAAAATTAGTATAAGTTCCAAATCGATTTCAGTTTTTAATGTTTTAGCTTGTGAATTTAAGCCTTTTTATAGTGATTATTACGATTTGAATGATCGAAGATTGAAAATCATGTTAACAGTTTGATTATTTTGGCTCTAAATGATGCAGAATTTTGGAATTATGACTAATTAATAGCTAAAAAATACATGCAGCACTTCTAAAGTGTGATTCAGTAAGGGGATGTTTGTTTAGGCTCTTAATGGTTCAGACCTCTTACTTACTGGTTTAGTACTTAATGGTTCAGACTGTTTGTTCCACGAGCAGATGTCTGAATGGTTCAAACATTTGCATCTGAATGGTTAAGATTTATACAGAGTCTGAATGGTTAAGACCTCTAACCTGAATTGGTCAGACATTTGCCTCTGAACGGTTAAGCATTATACAGGCTCTTAATGGCTCAGACCTCTTACTGGTTCAACACTTAATGGTTCAGACCTCTTACTGGTTCAGCACTTAACCATTCAGATGTTGCCAAACAACCCTTAAGAGTTTTTAACTGTTGTAGATTATTTCAACTCAATAGAGATCTGGAAACACTTTGTTTAGCCCATGCCGCTTCCATTGTTATGGTTAGGGGTGCGCATGGGTCGGTTTGGCTCAGTTTTTACAATTAACCATAACTGCTAACTTCGGTTATGGAATTTCCTTAACCATAACCAATCTTCTGTTACAGTTAATTGGTTATGAAGTCAGTTATGGTTTGGTTACGGTTATTTTTGGTTAATTAACCAAGAAAAATTTGAAATAAATAGGGGTGTTGTGTGTTATTAGAGGGGTGCATGGTTTGGACTTTGGACTTAGCTTGGGTCTTTTTTTATACAATAATCAAGACTCCACTTTTTGGTTAAACTACGGATGTGGGATTTAAATTCTCAACAAAAAAATTACGATTATAATAAATGACATCTACATCAGGGTCATTTTGTTACTAACATACTTTAATCTTAGTAAAAAATCTCTAGATGGTTAATGTAAAACATAAATCCATTATATATAGACTTATAATTACATGTTCGGTTCGGTTTCGGTTATATCGGTTAACCAAAGTTTCGTAACCGTAACCATAATCGGTTAGTTGGTTATACAAAGTTTCATAACCATAACCATTGGGTATGTCGGTTATCGGTTAATAGCGGTTGGGTTATGTCGGTTATGGTTCGGTCTTATCAGTTATGGCGGTTATTTTGCTAGGTGTTTTTGAAGAACATACATGCCATTTTTTTCATGGTGATATATTGTTTGATTGTATTTGAGAGTATTCGCTATGTTCCCATGTAGCTAAATGGGTGTTTGATGATCTGTTTTGACGCATTTTGTCACCGGTCAAATGCGAATTAATTAGAAAGAGGTTTAAATTGGTATGACAGGACACGACATGAAAACATGATGCGAACCTGACACGGTAGTAAGTAGTTTGTGGGTTTATTCTAAAGGGTTCAGGCCAATTTCGGGTCAGACCCGTTAGCAGTGTACCTAAATAGATTGGTTATAGTTGGCCCTATTTTATAAAAAAATCTTTTATAATGTGTTTTATGTCATAATTTAAAGTGGTCGGGTTGACTTGTAGGTTCGTGTCAACTGACGAATATTTGTGTCTTGTTCGGGTTCGCGACGATTTTCAGGTTCGACCCATCAACCCACAAACATGACCAGTTTACCATCCCTTGGTTTGAAGGCTATATTATACAATAAAGAACAGTTTTTGATCAATATATGTCAAGATACATATATGATTGTTAACATTGTTTTAAAAATGTTTTGTTCTTTTACTTTTCAGATAAACCCGAAGCAGTTCTTGATTAAAGCTCTATAGATTACATCCAAGAACACCATAAAATGTCGTCTGTCATACAACTTCCGTCTACAATGGCATCGTTGGTTCTTCCGAAAACCCGATCTACAAACTTCAAAATTTGGAAACCTGCAAACTACAGGTTAACCTTTCCTCACAAAACACCGTATCGTATGCTGCACAAATGCAACCCCATGGGACCCACCTCCCGTCAGATACGCTGTAGAAGAAGATAACACCAAAGGCGAGTTCTTAACGTCGTTAACGGGTCCCGCCACCTTATTTGAAACCCATGATTCTAATCAAACAAAAACAGACGAATCTGTAACAATGGATACAAAACGGGTCACAAAAGGCGGGTTTATTAGATGGCCCATGTGGCTTATGGGCCCGTTGGTTCTATTAGCCACGGGAATGGTTCCGACTCTTTGGTTACCAGTTTCGTCAATCTTTTTAGGACCGAATATAGCTAGCCTTTTGTCGTTGACCGGTCTTGACTGTCTATTCAACCTCGGCGCGTCACTGTTCCTGCTCATGGCTGACGCGTGCTCACGTGACTCACGTCCCAACACCCCGGCTCAAGACCCGTTTCGTAGCCAACCCCCGTTCGGCTACCAGTTCTAGAACATGGTCGCAACCATATCCGGTTTCATCTTTCCGTTAGCCATGTGGTTCGGTTCTCAAAAGGGTTTTTTAATTTTTTTTCAACCTCATGTTTCTCCAATGGTATCTTTTGCTTCTTGGGGTACAGATGCTGACGTGGCACTGGGAGTCGCCTGTGTGGCTCGTGACACCTGTCGTGTATGAAGCGTATCGCGTGTTGCAGTTGATGAGGGGTTTGAAACTTAGGGCTGAGCTTGGTGCACCGGGTTGGACGCTTCATGTGATCAGGGGTCTGGTGTGTTGGTGGGTCCTGGTTCTCGGGGTGCAGGTCATGCGGGTTGCGTGGTATGCTGGTTTTACGGCTCACGTTCGTCAAAAATAGGCATCCAATGCTAGTGATGTTCGAATTACTTCTGGTTGATGCACAATGCAAATTTCATGTTACCATTTTGGTATTGTTTGTTAAGTACAACAATAAGGTGTAATGTACATACTTTTAGCAATTTAATGTTTGATGTTATATTTAAGGGGTCATGATAAAGTGGGGGTTTGTAGAATTGTAGAAACCGATCTAAATGGTCGGGTTTTCTATCTTGGTTCTCAAATAAACCCGGTCTCCTGGTCCGTGTCAAAACCTGAAACAACGGAGATTTGTTAAACATGCACGTTCAAATCTTTTCCAGATCTGGGTATGGGTATGGGATTAGCCATACCCGACCCATACGTGCACGGCACCAACCGATCACTAGCGGGTTTTTTCTGGTTCACATTCTACCAATGTTTTGAGATTTGAACTGGCTGTCATACTGGTCGCACTACTGATTTACTGGTCGAACAACACTCAGAAACCGGATAAGTAATAACTAATTTCAAGAGAGAATTTTATGACAAATTTTAAGCTTTATATTGTTATGTTGTGTATAAACATGGTGTTTTTTTCCTTCTTTAAAATAAACGGTTCATCGATTCATCTGCTAAAGCTCAGGTACACGCTATGAGAAACCAATTTCTCATTGAACGTAGCGTAACGTTTAGAGACATGGGACGTCACCAGTTACCTGTTTACACGCTAATGGACATTTAATCCAACTAATTAAAACGCGTACTCCTTGAAAGTGATAATATTGGATAGTGTTGATTTCTTTAAATAGCAGTAGTTGATTCAATGCCTCAATTCTGAATCAAACATGAAATGAACAAGTTGTGTAACATGGCCATGGAACGAGTTCGAATATCAATTTAAGGTCAGGATATCATCAGCTTAGAGTCCAGGAGGTAAGTATCCCAAAAACGGCATTCCAAACTCATTTCGTTCATTACGAGTTCCTTGATATGCCGTTTAGCTAAACAAATGCACCGCGGTGTTCATGGACTTTATGAACCGTGTGTGCAAGCCGTTCCTCGATAAATTCGTGATAGTATTCATCAATGACATACTAATATATTGACGACACAAGAAGGATCACGAACATCACCTTCGAACCATTCTTGAGCTGTTAAAGAAGGAGAAACTATATGCAAAGTTCTCCAAATGCGAATTCTGGCTTCGCCAAGTCCAATTTCTCGGACATGTAGTCAACAAGAAAGGCATACATGTCGATCCATCTAAAATAGAAGCCATATAAGAATTGGAACTCACCAAAGGACCCCATCGATGTACGCCAATTTCTAGGATTAACATATTACAATCGGAGATTCATTGTGAACTTTTCAAAGTGCTCCACCATTACCCCCCCCCCCCCTCACTCAGAAAGATAAGATGTTCGATTGGGGAGAAAATCAAGAGACAGCTTTTCAAATAATTAAGGATAAGCTTTGTGATGCATCGATCTTATCACTTTCGGACGACAATGACAATTTAGTAGTCTATTGCGATTGCATCACGTCAAGGTTTAGGATGTTTATTGATGCAACGAGAGAAGGTTATCGCATACGCATCCCGCCAGTTGAAAGTTCACGAGAAAAAATATACCACACATGACCTAGGGCTAGGTGCACTGGTATTCGTGTTAAAAATCTGACTTCATTATCTATATGGCACCAAGTGCACAATCTTTATCGATCACAAAAGTCTTCAACATATATTTAACAAGAAAGAGTTAAATATGCGCCAAAGGCGTTGGCTTGAGTTGTTGAATGACTATGATTGTGAAATCAAGTACCATCCGGGCAAGGCGAACGTTGTCGTGAATGCTTTGAGTCGAAAGGAACGAGTGAAATCTCTTCGTGTACGTTCATTAGGACTCACATTCACAATAACCTCACTTCTCAAATTCTTGACGCTCAGCGAGAAGCGTTAAAGGAAGAAAACCTTAAAGCAAAAATGCTTAGAGGCATGGAGAAACATTTAGAGTCGAAGGAGAACGGAGCCTTGTATTTCATAAGTAGAATTTGGGTTCCTGATTTTGGCAATTTACGAAACCTAATCCTAGATGAAGCACATAAGTTCAAAATACTCGATACATCCCGGAGCGGGTAAAATGTATCGAGATCTCAAAGAATTCTATGGGTGGCCTAATATCAAAGGAGAGATTGCAACTTATAGTTTCTAACATGTGCAAAAATTAAGGCCGAATACCAGAAACCTTCGGGAATGTAACAACACCCTGAGATTCCCACTTGGAAATGGGAACAAATTTCCATGGATTACATAACTAAATTACCAGGACTTCTCAAGGTCATGACATGATTTGGGTAATCGTCGACCGATAACCAAGTCAGCCCACTTCTTATCAATATGCGAGAAAGACAAGATTGTGAAGATAGCTGAAACTTATCTAAAGGAAATCGTGGGGCAAGGCACGGAGTGCCTATTTCATTAATCTCCGACCGAGATGGTCAATTCGTATCAAGAATTTGGCAATCATTCCAAAAGGCTTTTGGATCTCGTTTAGATCTAAATACGACCTTTCATCCTCAGACTGATGGCCAAAGTGAACACACGATTCAAACCTTAGAGAACATGCTTCATGCTTGTGTGATGGATTTTGGCGGAAATTGGGACACTCACTTGCCTTTAGTGGAGTTCTCATACAACAACAATTATCACACGAGTATTAAAGCTGCTCCATTTGAAGAGTTATACGGGCGTAAATGTCGATCTTCACTATGTTGGGCGGAAATGGGCGACAAACAAATGATAGGTCCAGAGTTAGTACAAGAGACTACGGACAAAATATTTAAAATCCGAGACCGTATTAGGGCGGCTCGGGACAAACGGAAAAGCTACGTGGATAAACTCTGCAAACCATTATCCTTCAAGGTTGGAAACAGAATATTGTTAAAGGTCTCGCCTTGGAAAGGCGTAGCTAGATTTAGGAAACAAGGAAAGCTTAGCCCGAGATATACAGGACCATATGAAATCTTGGAGAAGATTGGAACTGTAGCATATAAGTTGAAATTGCTAGAAACACTTACTAGCGTCCACGACACTTTCCATGTGTCAAATCTTAAAAAGTGTCTTTTAGACACGAAACACTTATTATTTCCCCGGACGAAATCCATATAGACGAAAAACTCCATTTCATCGAAGAACCTGTTAAGGTTTTCGATTCAAAGATTCAGAAAACGAGGAGTCGTATCAAATTAATAAAAGTCTAATGGAACTCGAAGCGCGGACCCGAGTTCACATGGGAACGAGAAGACGAGATCAAAAGAAAGTACCCTCACTTGGAGTTAATTGCCATTTTAGTCCCTGAGGTTTGTCCAAATTTGCCATTTTAGTCCAAATATTTTTTTTTTCGCCTCTGTGTCCCTGACTTTTCCCTTTTGTTGCCATTTTGATCACATACCCTAACTCCATCCAAAAACCTCATTTTTAACCAGGGGTATTTTAGGGATTTTCATTTTAAATCTTTTCAATTGCCATTTTGATTCAATTCTAAAAAATCAAAAAAAATTCTAAAAAATAAAAAAAACTCTAAAAAAATCCAAAAAATTCTAAAAAATCATAGAAATTCTAAAAAATAAAAAAAATAATAAAAATAAAGAAATTCTAAAAAATCAAAAAAATTTAAAAATAAAAAAATTTATAAAAAATAAAAAAAATCCAAAAAATCATAAAAATCAAATTTTTTTTCTAAAAATCAAAAAAAGTCTAAATTTTTTTTTCTAAAAAATCAAAAAAATTCTAAAAAATAAAAAATTTCTAAAAAATCAAACAAAGTCTAAAAAATCATAAAAATTCTAAAAAATCAAAAAAAATCTAAGAAATTAAAAAATAAAAAAAATAGAAAAATCTAAAAACTCAAACAAACATATTTTAAAGTTTCAAATTCAAAAAATGACAATATATTCCTCGTACAGACGAATATATTTACAAGTTTTATCTAGTTTGTTGAGTGAATGAGTGGTCATGATGAGATAGAACCATTTATCCATTTAAAAAAAAAAAATTTCATTTTAAGTTGACATCTTTTACAAAAATTCTTACATTTCCACATTAATTATCACCCTTTTGACTTTTATATATATATGTTTTCATAGCAAAACTATTTATTACAATAGTATTTTCATCTTTAGTTTTATATCAATTAATATAATTTACTAAGTATAAATATCATGAAATATAAATTTTATAAACTAAAACATAACATGCATGTTCGTTAGTTAGTGGTTCTATCTCATCATGACCACTCATTCACTTAACAAAATAGATAAAAATTGAAAATATATTCGCTTGGACGAGGAATATATCATCATTTTTGAATTTGAAACTTTAAAATATGTTTGTTTGAGTTTTTCGATTTTTTTTTATTTTTTTAGATTTTTTTTGATATTTTAGAATTTTTATGATTTTTTAGATTTTTTTATTTTTTAGAATTTTTTAATTTTGTAGAATTTTTATGATTTTTAGAATTTTTATGATTTTTTATAATTCTTTTATGATTTTGTTATTTTTTTAGAATTTTTTGGCTTTTTTAGAATTTTTTGGATTTTTTAGAATTTGTTTTTATTTTTATGATTTTTTAATTTTTTAGAATTTTTTTGATTTTTTTAGAATTTTTTGGATTTTTTAGAATTTTTTTAATTTTTTAGAATTGGATAAAAATGGCAATTGAAAAGATATAAAATGAAAATCTCCAAAATACCCCTTGTTAAAAATGAGGTTTTTGGATAGAGTTAGGGTATGTGATCAAAATGGCAACAAAAAGGAAAAGTCAGGGACCCAGAGGCGAAAAAAAAAACCATTTGAACTAAAATGGCAAATTTGAACAAAACTAAGGGACTAAAATGGCAATTAACTCCCTCACTTGTTTAGGTAAGTCCTAGCAAAGAGTAACGCAACTTAAATTTCGGGACGGAATTTTCTTTAACAGGGGGAGAATGTGACATTCGGCAAAATTTCGGAAATTCCGTACAACCCGAACAACTATTACATTATTTGTTTTCGCATGTTTGACTTGATTTTATTTGATTAAGTCTTAAAAGTCTAGGAATTATAAAAATCATAGCTTATTATGATAACAAATCCGTTACAATTAGAAACTATATCCTAGACTTACGGTAGAAACGCGAACAGTCTGCACAAATATTCTATAAAAACTTTGTCTAAAATAACATGTGCCTTATATTATTTAGAAAATTCCAATTAAAAACCAAATTGTCCAAGTCCGCAGAAAAGTACAGTAATCCTGCGGAAGTGTACAGCATTCCGCAGAACGAAACAGTAACTGTCCGAAAACCAAAAAAATAAATATAACGAGTATTAAAAACGACACAAAATCCGCAATTAAATCTTATTGTGTTAAGCTGCACGGTTAGTTCAGTAAATTGCCTGACTACCGGAACTGTGTCAGAAATAATAAAATTTTTAGTCCGAAGAGTTGGATTAATAATTTTGATGATAAAACATGTGGAAAAACAATTTTTTTCATGGATTTATATAAATAAAACGCAGTGTTATTATTTAACCCGGTACAAGACCTGAACCAAATTTTTCACCCGATCAACGAACTAATAATTTTGGTGGGTTAGTTTTATCTAGTGTCATATTACTTTAAAGTATGAAAGCTTGAAATGTTATAGAAATTTTTATATAAATTATCAAAGTTTATGAAGGTTTGTATAATAATCAAGTTTTATAAAAAAAAAAAAAATACAAAACTCCTTTCCCCTCTTGATGATTCACGGCCATAGTGGGTCCCCACATGCCCACTCATCTCAAGTATTTTGTGTTGGAAGCTTGAGATTATGATTAGTGTAAGACTCAAATCTAAGGAAATCCCTAAAACACTTCATCTTCTCTCACATTTCCAACAAAACCATCAACTCTTCATCTCCTTCTTTCTCTCTCTAAATTTTTGGCTAGAACATCACACCACCATTGATGAGAGTTAGGTGTGATATAATTTTAAAGTATATTTTAAGCCCTTTTTAACACTTTAGTCAAGTTTTAAATTTATAAAACACGATATTTTACTAACACTAAATACACATATGGGCAAGTGCACGCATCATGAGCGTAGTACAGCGTTGGTAAGATACCGAGGTCATCCAAGGACACAAGAGCTTTTAGTACCGGTTTATCCTCAACGTCTAATCAAATCAAAATTTTGGAAAAATGTTTAAACATGAAAAATAAAAACTAAAAATGCTGAAAATAAAAATAAAATAAAAACAGATAGACAAGATGAATCACTTGGATCCGACTCGCCTTTAGTGTAACCTTTGATGTTTTCCACTCTTTTGCACTTTTTAAGAGATTATCTTAGTTATAGTAGTAGGCCCCTCTTTTGAATGTGACGTTACCCTCAACCCAGTAGTTTGAGTCAGCAATGATTCAATCCTAAAGGGTTGGATTATTGAAAGATAATTAATTAAGTTATTAATGCGTAATGTGGTAGGCCCCTCTTTTGAAGGTGACGTTACCCTCGGCTAAGTGGTTTGAGTCAGCAGGGATACAATTCCAAGTAGCCGGGTTAATGTATTAATAGTAGTTTACATATGACGGGATCAAGTCATTCGCACCCTCGCCATCCAATACCAGTGGGTATTGAAGGAGGTCGTACTAAGCTTGACCCAGGTCCTTGCAGGATCTATACACTGAACAAGGCAAGAACCTTACCAAACCATTCCCTTAACCCCCGACCAGGTAGCCAACATATTTCCATATAGACCGTGGAGATATGAATGGTGTAAATCTTTTATTTTATATAGACAGTAAAATAACGCCAAGACACCACGGACAAATGATAAGGAAGTTTCACCTTCAACATAAGAAACTAGTTATTAAAGTCATTAATACAAAACCAAATAAAAAATGCGAAAAGATTAAAAAACAAAAGTATTACACTAAATGCTTGTCTTCACCAAGTGATGTAAGAGACTTAGGCAAACATGGCATTTGATTGTCAAGAACTCTTACTATCAATCTTGGATCTCGAGACTACTACACACACTCTATGATGGATGATGGTGGTGGATGTGAGTTGTGATGGTGGTGGAGGGTGGGTGAAGTGTGAGAGAGGTGGTTTACCAAGGGATGCCTTTGAAGTGAATCAAGCACCTCTATTTATAGCCTGCACAGAAGCCCGGCACGGCCCCGTGTCCATCCACTTTCTCTTTCTTCATTAATTGCAGTTTGTCTGCATTAGTTAACCACGCCCCCGTGTCCGTTGGGCACGGCCCCGTGTGCAGAAGCGTATCTGTACTATCAAGATTTGCTTGAATTCTGCGAATCTTAGCGTTAACCACGGCCCCGTGTCCACTGGGCACGCCCTCGTGTTGGGAAATAGAAGCTTCTACAACTTTGTCTTTTCTGCAGACACTTGGGCACGCCCCCGTGTCCGATGGGCACGGGGCGTGTTCAGCTTTCTGATGTCCTGTTTTTGCTTGGGAAGATGCTGTCGAGGGGTCGGACATGCCACGTTTATTCCTTTTCTTGTATTTGTGTTAGATTTAGCTATATTTTTGCTTCTTTTGTTCATTTACACTCATTTAACCCTGAAAATACAAAAGGAAGACAAAAGCACATTTTTTCCAACATTAGTACTAAAAAAGGGTCAGTTTTATGCCTCATTTGATGTAATTTATATGTTGCATTTTACACACATCAACCATCTTCAACATTCAAAAATTCAAACTCAAGAAATCATACTAACATGGAGATGTATGGTTGATTCAAAGCAATTTCAAGACTTGAAAATACACTAGAAGCACTTTGGTAGCACTAGGACTTCTTAGATCATCATATTTTTATCATCACCTTCATCTTGTTCATACTAGCAAACTTGTAAGATTCTTCACTAGTTTCTACATTTGTATTATTTTTTATTTTATTATGAATACAAGTTCATCTTGAATGAAAACATAACAAAACCCACTTGAAAAACAATAAGAAAAACTAAAACTATAATTTTAATCTTATAATTTCTTGATGATTTTGGATGAACTTGAAGAAGGCTATGTGAGAAATTATAAATCTTGTTATTCTTGAACAAAAGTATGATCTAAACACATGCATGTTAGATCTAACAAGATTCATCAACAAAAGTTATGAACATGAGTTTTTATGATTGAAATAGTTACATGCATGCTAGAAAAACATGAGTGATTATTTAAATCCAAGAAACTAAATTTTTGTTAAAACATATAAAAAAAATTTCCATTTCTGGAAAGAATCAAGAACATGAAATGTGTTAGTAAAAAGATTTTTGAATACATGTTTATACTCTAAACGACTACATAAACCATCTAAAACATAAATTTTTAAATAAAATTATGTTCTACAAATTTTGGCAAAATCATGAATAAAGTTTCCTTTTTGGGAAAGATGGAAACTACAATATGTTCATAACATTTTGTTGACAAAATAGGATGATTGTTGATACTTGATGATATTTTGAGTTAGAATGATTTGAACACAAGTTTTGTTTAAACTTGGGAAAAGTCCATAGTTTAAAGGAATCTATGGCAAAAATTTTATAAATTTTGTTATGATCAAAAGTTGTTAAACAAAGGAATTGGTGACTAGAAAACAACTTGAAATCTTTAAACTTGATTAAACGAATTTTTGGACAAGAAGTTATAAGTTCATGTTTTATAAAGATTTCTAAACTAAAAATGACAAAGTATATATTTTAGATAAAATGTATACTTTAAAAGATTCATCAAGTATCATAATTATATATTTTTGTATGTATATTATGTATTTAGTTCATGTAGGAATAAATACAAAATTATACACTTCCACAAAAATTACAAAAATATATATATTAACAGTTGGAAAACGAAAACTATAAAAATGGAATGTCCATCCTTGGACATAAACAAATAATCGGACAATTCGGACACTTTGGATAATATGGACACTTTTGACAAATTCGGACAAAATAAAATATATGGCACGGACGAAACAAACGACATAAACGAGACGGACGACACGAACAGGACAAACGACACGAATAAACCAAATCGACACGAAGGAAATAGTCATAACAAAAATACGAGCCGTCACACACACTTTAAAAGTCTTTTGCACTAGAAAGATTAAATATTGACATAAGTAACAATTTTTATAAAAACTAGATTTTTATAAAAATACAAGTATTATTATTTATGATCAAGTCCATATAATTTAGACTAAAAAGAGTCCATAAATTAAATTTGGACTAAGTCCACTTTTCTCAAATAAAATTTGGGCTAGGCCCACTTTTACAAGATATTTGGACTGGAACCTACTTTTTAGTTAAATTGGGCTAAAGCCCACTTTTACAAGAATATTTGGGCTAAAACCCACTTTTATAAACTAACATGGACTAGATCCACTGTTTAGAAATTAGTTTGGGATAGGCCCATTCTTACATAACTTATTTGGACTAGGCCCACTTTTATAAAACTATTTTGGGCTAGGCCCACTCTTGCACATCAATTTGGGCTATCATTTGGGCTAGGTCCACTTAACTAAAATAATTGGATTAGACCCCACTTATACAAAGACATATGGGATAGGCCCATATACACTAAACATGCAAATTGGACTTAAAACCTAACACATAGATTAGGCCCATTCAAACATAAACTAAATAGAATATATATATATATATATATATATATGTAAACATAAACAAAGAAAACAAAGAAAGCAAACGAATACAAGAACCAAAAACGAAATTCAAGATGAGATACTTGTACGAAAAACAAACATAAACCTAAGTGTCTAATGAGATTAGAACACTTGTAGGTCAAGAACAAACGAAGAACCAGGAATCAAATAGAGATTTGCACGGAACGCAAATTTGTGAGTTCATGTTTTCCCCTTTTATTTTAAATGTTTATAGTTTTAAACTTTCGGGGATGAATACATGTTACAATTGGTATGACGATAAAAAAATGAAATTATTTAGATCACATGCGGATAGGTGTTTTAAATGAAGGGGCCATTAATAAATAAACAAGTACCGAGGAACAAACGGATAGATCTATTGGGTTTTGGCGAGCCCCACTCTTAACGGCAACGATAACAGCGATCGTTAAGAGTGCCTTTGTGTCTAAAACTAGTGTCATTGACACACATGAAATAAGTCATCAAGGTTTGGTTGCCTCCTATTCTGGCATACAGATTAGTGTCCTTGCAAAACACTAATGATTGCGCAAGTTTCATTATACTATACAAAACGAATTTACTATTTCAAATGTTTTAAAGATTCATTAGATACAAATTATACTATACAAAACGAAATTACTATTTCAAATGTTTTAAAGATTCATTTGATACGAATTATACTAAACAAAACGAATTTACTATTTCAAATGTTTTAAAGATTTATCTGATACGAATTATACTATACAAAACGAATTTACTATTTCAAATGTTTTAAAGATTCACTTGATACGAATTATACTAAACAAAACGAATTTACTATTTCAAATGTTTTAAAGATTCATTTGATACGAAAACTAATAACATGAACTTACCAACTTTTGTTGACGTTTTCAAAACTAACATGTATTACAGGAAATTAGTGGATGGCCTCGGGAAAGTATGTCCGTGGGAATGTCAAGTCAAGCTGTGGA
Source organism: Helianthus tuberosus (assembly GCA_030545235.1). Taxonomy (NCBI): domain Eukaryota; kingdom Viridiplantae; phylum Streptophyta; class Magnoliopsida; order Asterales; family Asteraceae; genus Helianthus; species Helianthus tuberosus. Next base: position 22,651 of record JARYGA010002468.1, read on the forward strand.
ATGTTACCTTGTGTTCAGTCTTAATGTTTGAAACAATGTATTTGGAAACTTGGGTTTTGATACAATGATGTCAAGTATGGTACTTTTTCAAACAAACAAATGGTTGTAAATTTGCTTTAAACAAATGTATGGATGAACAACTTGTTATGTTTTACATGTATTGTTTACTTGGTTGAATGTTATGGTTATCGCTCTGGCCACACCTCGCGACGCTTCTGCTAAACCGAAAATCGGGGTGTGACACTCTTGCTGCCATTCATCATTGGCCGCTCCACCAGCTTGATGTTAAGAACGCCTTTCTCAATGGTGTTCTTGAGGAGGAGGTTTATATGGAGCAGCACCCGGTTCATTATTGAAGAGGAGGCCTCAAAAGTATGCAGACTACGCCGCTCCCTATATGGTCTTAAACAGTCTCCAAGGGCATGGTTTGATCGTTTCTCTAGTGTTATGGGAGAGTTTGGAATGGTTCGTAGTGGCTATGATCACTCCGTATTCTTCAGACATCACTAGGGGCGGAGAATCATTCTAGTTGTTTATGTGGTGATATCATAGTTACAGGGGATGATGAGGACGTGACTACCAAACTTAAACAGTTCCTTCAGTCTTAGTTTCAGATTAGCGACTTAGGTCGACTTCGGTACTTCCTTGGCATAGAAGTATCTTGTTCCCCATAAGGTATACTCCTTTCTCAACAGAAATATGTCCTTGATATGTTAACTGAGTGTGGCTTGCTGGGTTGCAAGCCGGTTGACACTCCTATGCTTCCTACGAGGAAGCTCCTTCCAGGGGATGGAAGCCCATTAAAGGATCCCGAGCGATACAGACAATTGGTTGGAAAGTTTAATTATTTGACAGTTACACGACCAGATATTTCCTTTGTCGTCAGTGTCTTAAGTCAGTTCATGGCCACTCCATACACTGGACACTAGGATGCTGCTATTCATGTCTTACGATATCTCAAGACCACACCAGGTCTAGGGATCTTATATTCTAATCAGCGTCATTGCCGTGTGGGTGCTTTTCTAGAAGATGGAGATGGACGTATATCTGGATTCTCAGATGCAGACTAGGCAGGCTGTCCTATTTCACGACGGTCCACCACCGAATATTGTGTTTTTGTTGGAGGAAATCTTGTGTCCTGGAAGAGTAAGAAACAACATACTGTATCCAGATTGAGTGCTGAATCAGAGTACAGAGCTATGGCAGATGTTACATCAGAGATGATATGAGTTCTTCGTCTTCACAGAGAACTCGGGGTTACCTCTGATGACTTGATGCGATTATACTGTGATAATCAATCAGCTATACTTATAGCTAAAAATCAAGCATTTCATGAGAGAACTAAACACATTGAGGTTGATTGTCATCTAATCAGAGATCGGATAGTAGGCACTCAAAAGGATCCTCCATCTATTCAGCCAATTCATGTTAAAACAGAATTCCAACTAGCGAATATCTTCACGAAACCACTCCGAAAGGTTCAAATAGATTTCATATGTAGCAAGTTGGGCATGATTAACATCTATAGTCCAACTTGCGGAGGAGTGTTAGTTGGTAGTTGTATTAAATAGTTAGTTGGTAGTTGTATTAATTAGTTAGGCCCTAGTAAGTTATTTTTTATTTATTTGTTAGTCCCTCTCTCCTATATATAGAGAGGCTCATTGCTTGTACATACACACATTCAATCAATACAACCAGGTTTCCTTTTCCATTTCATACGTGTCTCATTTACAATATTGACTAGTGATTATTCTGCCAAAATCCTCCATGATGGGCATTAGTATTAAGAATCTGAATGGCTTTCTTGCATATATTATCTATACCTTTGAAAGCATCAAGAGGATATAAATTGTATGTGACATCAGTTACAAGTACAACCATAGGTAGATAATCTTATTGAAGTGATTCTTGATTTGAACATAATCACTCATACTATCTTTTGCACTTTATTGAAATAATAGTGTTACAGTTCAGTAGGGGTGTAAACGAGCCGAGTCGAGCCCGAGCTCGACCAGGCTCGAGCTCGGCTCGTTAGGTTTTTATGAAGCTCGAGCTCGAGCTCAGCTCGGTTCGAGCCTACTTCTTTGAGCTCGAGCTCGGCTCGCGAGTAAAACCCAAAGCTCGAGCTCGGCTCGAACTATTTTGAGAACAACCTTAAACGAGCTAAAAACTCGGCTCGAGCTCACTTCAACATCGCTTAAACGAGCAAAAGCTCGGCTCTAGCTCGGCTCATCAATGTTATCATCATTATTAATATATTATATATATTAAAAAATTAAAATTTTGTATGGGCTCGTTTAGGCTCGCAAGCCTAAACAAGCTTTGTATTTCAGGCTCGAGCTCGGGCTCGATAACAAAACGAGCTCTATTTTAGGCTCGAGCTCGGGCTCGTTAAGGCTCGGCTCGTTCGAGCTTTTAACCGAGCCGATCACGAGTAGCTCTCGAGCCTCTGGGCTTGTTTACACCCCTACAGTTCAGTCATACAAAGATACCC
>JARYGA010002469.1:0-64586 GCA_030545235.1 Helianthus tuberosus
TAACAGGACCTGATATAGTCCTGGAGACGACAGATAAGATTGTACAGACACGTGATCGTCTCAAATATGCCAGGGATAGGCAGAAAAGCTACGCAGATAAAAGGCGTAAACCTCTAAAGTTCGAGGTTGGTGACAAAGTGTTACTGAAAGTATCACCCTGGAAAGGGGTAATGCGATTTGGCAAGAAAGGCAAGTTAAGCCCAAGATATATAGGATCATTCGAGATCATCGAATGCGTCGGAACAGTGACTTATAAGTTAAACATGCCTGAAGAGTTCAGTGGTATTCATAATGTATTCCACATCTGCAATTTGAAGAAATGCCTAGGTGATGAAACACTAGTCATACCCCATACGGATGTGCACATATGTGACACCCCAGGAAAACCAGGAAAAACATGCAACTTAACTAGCTTCCTCAGTGAGTACGTGCTAAATTTCGGGACGAAATTTCTTTCAACTTGGGGATAATGTGTCAACTCGTACTTCAGAACCTATCTTTGTGTTTAATGTGGCGTGTATGAACTCTATGCGATTAATTGATATGTTGATGTTATCGAATAAATGTTACGTGTTTTGCGAATGTGTGTAATGTATGTATGTATGTATGTATGTATGATAAACTTGGTCGCTAATTGCACAAGCCCTTTGGGCCGTACACCTTATCCCTCATCACACACCTCTCTTTCGGCCCACTATGCTTGACTCGAGACCAAAGATGGCAAGCCAGGATGGGTTCGGCCCACTCCCCTCATGCGCATACACTAGGGGGTGTGTATTGGTTTTTCTCATAATCTTCCCATAACACAAAACCCTAAAACTCTCTCCTCTCTCCCTACAACTCGACGGCAACCCTCCCTTCATTCGAAGCCATTGAATCGATCAAACCAATTCATTCTATATCTCGGTTAGTGTTCCATCATTGTTAGTTTGCTTAATATATGATACTCGATGTTATGCATGATGATTGATCCTTGATGTTGTGATAAACTATGAATACATGATTAAATGATGTATGTTTGATTGTTGTCTCTGAATGATTGATCCGAACCCACATGATGATCATGAGATTAGTGTTTGGTTTAGAATTAGGATTTATGTGATGATGTTCTTATGAATAGGATTGCATGATTTAGATCTAGAACCTAATAGATGTAATCAGCTGTTATGATTAAATCAATTGTTCTTGAATTGATGATGATTAAGGTAATATGAATATGCATGATTGCTGAGAATTGTTGATTTGATCTAAATTGAAACTGCCAAAACTGTTAGCAAATGTTACGGTGATAATAGGCTGGGAAATTGGAAGGTTGTTACACTTTTAATCGCGACAGTGGTTGCGAGCCGAGACCACACAGTCTTGACTCGAGACCACACATCACCAGCACACAAACAACAAGACTCGAGACCACGGTTGTGGGTCTTGTTGCGACTCGAGACCTGACTCGAGACCACCTGGTCCCGAGTGACAAATGCATGACCTGAGACCCCCTTAGTTGCGACTCGAGAACTCTATGACTTCAACCCGAGACCACGCCGTCTCGACTCGAGATCCCTAGTCTCGACTCGAGACCACATAACCACACCTTCTGTTTGGACTTGCATACTGTTACAAGCCAAGTAATTGTGCCAGACATTTGGGTTTTGTTTATATACACATTACTGATGAACTCGTATGTGATGTTGCTAAACCGCCATGTTTATACGTGTATGCCATGAATAATACTTGTATGCAACGTGCTAGTATAGTTGTAGAAAATATACGTGCATTACTTGGTTTGAATCTGACTTGTGTGGTAACCATACTAGGACGTGGTTGACCACAATTAGCTCAAGTGACCTTTGATTATCTGCCGAGCTAATTTAAGGTGAGTTCACACTTTCTACAAAGCATGGGATTCCCAGGGGTTGGGAATGGGTTAAGGAATATGGATTCCTCGTCCTTTCTTGGGAAGGACAGTATGGGTTCAGGAATATAATTCCTCGTCCTCTTGGACAGTTTACATTTCACTAGACCAAAACTCTATCACGAAGTCCTTCCTTTTTATATCGACTTAATCGCCGGGCCAATGGCGAGCGGGTCATTAGTTAGATAGCGCTATTTAGGTTTGACAAGCCTCACACCGTGCCGCAGAGGACGGGCGTGAACTAATGGATCTGGGCACGTCAATGATGATAGACATTGACAGTTCAGGGCACATAAACATGACTACAGTCAGCAGTCGATATGGTAATGAGTCTAGTAGTATATACATGGGGTAGCCCCCATGGCCGAAGAGCCAGATAATTAAACATGGGGTAGCCCCCACGGCTGAATAGCCAGAGTAAACGGGATTTAAACAGAACACGTTTTCAACTATGGGGTAACCCCCTCGGCAGGACGCCAGCTAAAGGAAACTGTTTTTGGAACAACTTAAAACAAACACCCAACTGTGAACTCGCTCAACATTATTGTTGACTCGTTACTACATGCTTTGCAGGTCAATAGGTTTAGCAGGAGCTTGCATGGGAAAGAGTCGTTGTGGAGCATGGACATTGAGTGTTCATGATAAACTTAAACATTATTAACTTATGCTTTGGTTTTAGACATTATGCTTCCGCTTTGCAACTTAAACTATGTTTTGTTCGGACACCAATTGTATTGGGTTGGATTTTATAAACTTATATGCTTGTTAAATATGATTGGTGGCTTGATCCTGGTCAGTCACGCCTCCAAGCGGTGATACTCCGCAGGTGGAATTTGGGGGTGTGACAACATAGATGAGAGCTTGAAATTTGTGGCAAAACCCTTGTCGATCGAGGATCGACAGGTTAAGAAACTTCGAAAGAAGCATGTACCAATCGTAAAGGTTAAATGGGATGCCCGTAGAGGTCCCGAGTATACGTGGGAGGTAGAGTCCACAATGAAAGAGAAGTACCCTCATTTATTTTAGTAAATCTCAAGGACGAGATTTCTTTTAAGGGGGTGAGGATGTAACACCTCGGAAATTCATGTCCAATACAATGAAGACACGTGTCATGAACTTTAAACGTGTGATAGATTACTTATGAGGGACTAAAGTTGACAAACAAAGAATGTACATGTATAAAAGGATTCAAAGTGTCAACATTGGGTAAATATACCTTTCAACGACCCTACACGACGTCTATACCCTTAAACGAATGAATTATGGATCATGTGAAGCCATTTGTGGAAGAAAGTGAGAGTTTACAAACCGCAAGGGTTAAATGTGTCAACATGTTTAATTTATACCTCTGAGTGACCTTTTGGCGAACCCGAAGCTTTAAAACGATTAATTATGCTCACTAGAATACGTGATAAAAATTTCACAAGGTTTCGTTATCGTATGAGAAAGTTATGCTAACATTCGTATATGAGGGGTTAAAAGCGTCAACGTTGGAATTTAAGGCTTTTCGGGTTATCATAAAACTAACCAAGGACTTAACAAAGTTTGGTTATGACTTGGAGTCCTTAAAAGTCAAATTAGAGGGTCAAAAGTGCAATAAACAAAGTTGAAACCACTTTAAAAAGGACCAGGGCCTAAAGTGCAGAAGCTGAAACTTGTTTAACTTGTTCTGGACCTCCATACCGGCCGCGTAGACCTTGTATGGGTCTTACGCGGGCCGCCCAAAACCGCCAACGACAAAAAATGTCTGGCAGCTGCCAGTTCAACCTGTTTAACCGACTTAGAGGCCTGTAAAATGACACCAGGGGCTGCGCAAATGGAAATTCATGCAATAGGGACAGTTGTGATCATCTGGTAGAAACAATAGACTTGTTTGGCATGATCTTGTTGCATTAAACCCCCTATATAAGAAGTCCCTTGTTGCAACATTGAGCACTTCACTTGAAAACTTTCATAACTTCATTTCTGGAGATTCCTGGAGCTCAAGGCTGTCACACCCCGACCGCGTAAAACAACAAATCGCGGCGGAAACATCGGGGCGTGTTGCAACAGAATAAATTGTTTCATAACCATGGCATACAAAGTTGTCTTTTATTTATAAACAAAGGTGTTACATTGTTTCAAACAGGAAATTAAAGAGTTCAGAACATAATTAAACATAGTATATCTTATTTTAAAGTCTCTAAGGCACAGGTCCGCCCTAGTATCATGATCAACATCCTATGGAAAAGCACCTGAAAACACATGTGAAAATAGGTACGTCAGCATAAAAATGCCTGTGAGATACATAGGTTTGTGAAAATAGGATTCATGACTTGTATTTGAGAAAATGTTTAGTCATGAACCTTGTAATTTGCTTTGTCTTGTAAATCATTTGAAAACAATAAGACCAGATGATATGTATAAGTAATTGTCAGGTTAAATAAATGACCATGTAAAAAGATGTGTTTGTATAAAATAAGTTGTTTTGTAAATCAATGTCTTGTGAAAAGTATGTTATTTGTATAAAATGTTATATATCTCAAACTGAAATGATTCAAATAACGCTACAATATGTGATATCATACAAACACTTATATATAGGAAGTACCAGCGGCGTATCCACCATGCTTGTATCATATCACACACGCATCGTTACTTAATCACTTAATCAAACCAAACCAAACAATGTAAAATGTCTATGTTTAAATCAATTGTCAAATGTATTGAATAATATGGCAAAGTATTCATGTCGAGATGTAAATCATGTCAAAATGTCTATGTCAAATATCCATGTCAAATGTCTATGTCAAATATCCATGTCAAATGTCTATGTCAAATGTCCATGTCAAATGTCTATGTCAAATGTCCATGTCAAATGTCTATGTCAAAATGTCATGTATGGTAAGTGAAATGTCTCAAGTAAACCATATGCACAAAAACAAAGTATCGAAGTAAAACTTGGTTTAAATCAAAGCTATGTTTTGTGTAAATGCATGCAACTATTCAATATGAACATTTATGCGGTATTGTGAAAATGCATACATCCAAGCCTTGTGACTGTGGTGATAAACCCTTTAAACAAATTAAAGGTCTATCTGTCTTATATCATCGAATTCGGTCATTCCTTTCTGTCCCCTTTCCCTGGGATGTCCGGAACGGGAGTTGTCAATTCCTATGGTACCACTACCTACTAACGAACGGCGTAGCTAATGTTAATGAATGTATTGTCCCATGTAAACAAACCAAATGTCATACCAAAATGTAAACATGTGAAAACAATGCACTAAGTATGTAATCAAATGAACATACATAGCGTGAAATGTCATGTAAAACGATGTACTAAGTAATGCACACAATGGGCATACCTAGCATGAAATGTCATGTAAAACAATGTACTAAGTAATGCACACAATGGGCACACCTAGCATGAAATGTCATGTAAAACAATGTACTAAGTAATGCACACAATGGGCACACCTAGCATGAAATGTAATGTAAAACAATGTACTAAGTAATGCACACAATGGGCACACCTAGCATAAGATGATATGAAATCATGTACTATAATGTACTAACGAACATAGCATGTATATGATGTGAAAACAGGAAAGCATGAAAGTAACAAATAGGCACATGTGTTCCACCCCAAAACAGTTTGGAAAACAGTAAAAGAGGGGTCTATGTACTCACATGAGATTGCTCAGTTGTCTAAAGATAACCACCAAGAAATGCTATAGATCTCGGAATCAAACGGCACCTAATATAGGTAACTATGTTAATAAACCGGACCTAAATCGGAAGATTGGGTAGCATGAGGGTTTGTAAACCAAACGAGTGTAGAGACTCGTGTCATTTGGTTTAACAAAGCCTACATACTAAATGAAACTTAACATAATTGTTTACGACCCATTACGACCCGTTTAGGAAGCTTATGCTACTTTAACGCGTCATGCGCGTGAAACGCGTTCGGACCGCCTAACTAGCCCTATGACAAGTGTTATATGCCTAAACATGTTACATAATCGGTTATGTGAAAAAAGTTTAGGTTACATATGCTTAATTACCAATTATACATGAAAAGGGTATTCTGGTAATTTACCTAAGGCATATAAACTACCTATCATACAACTACTTAAACGATGTGACCATAGGGTATAACCTCGGAAGGTTATTCCCTATACTATGGTCACCTAATGTATTTGGTCGGATCCTAATGATCGACCAAACTGGGTCGGGTTCGAAGGTATAGGCGATTTATTAGATCGCCTACCCTACGACCCTAGGCAACGTGGTAATCAGTAGGCATAGTCCCAAGGGACTATGACCATCGTGATTACAATCACGTTGCGAAGTTCAAACGAACTTCGCATTGACCATAAGCTGGTCAACGCTGAAAGTCAAACAAAGTTTGACTTTCTGACTCGAAAAGCAGTAAAAATAAGGAAAAGAACGAAAGAATACTTACGAAGGGTCCCCGAATGCTAAACTCGATTCGAAAATCTCAGGTATGAAACTAATGTTTCAACTTAGAGTTTCTCAAATCAAATTTCTAGTGATTATGAACAATGGGGGGTGGGGTATTTATAGTTTTCGGGTAACCGTTAGGATCGTTTCTTGGAAAAGGGGAAAAGATCTAGTCCGTACACTTGTCACAATGTTATGGAACCACATATGCCCCTTATCTTAGTGATTAAGCAAGTTTAGAACATGTGGTGGAGGATCAAATGGCTGCAACTTGTGTTTAAAAACATTTAATCTGGTCCAGAAGTCGGACGCGGCCCGCTTCAGGATTACCAGAAGCTCAGGCGGGCCGCCTGACAGTTGCAGATCAAAATTAAGTTTCAGAAGTTACAGATTTGGTCCCTGCACGTGTTTTAAGGCATTTCCGACACTTCCAAGGCCCGTAAAGCCATCTTTAAGGCCCTAAAATGTTGCCTAAACATTGTGGACATGAAACATGTTCAAAAATATGTCTGATGTTGGTTCGTTTGGCCGTACGAACGCGATGTTCGCTTAATTACGACGAAATGCGCACAAGCGCGAAAAACGATCCAAATGACGCGACGAATGGATTTTTCTTAAGGCGAACACTAAAATATAATATAGTCATGCTTACATAAATTTTTGGATGTCCGGATGTATTCAGAACGTAAGTTATGCGCGAAAATGCAAACTTGTGCACTTTTTGACACTTTTAGTCCCTGGATGACCCAAAAGTTTATTTTAGCACACCGAACCCCTCAAAGCCTATTTCTAAGCTATGTAAAGGATATTTAAGGTGTGTTTAACTTATAGTCATGTTCCGGAATGTTCGTTACAGTTCAAATTGACATACTTTCGCAGTTTGTCATATTTAGTCCCTGTAAGCGAATTAACTTGTTTTTGCCATACCAAAGCCTTTAAAACTTATTTCTAAGTTATGTAAAGGTTATTTAAGGTATGTTGAGTATATGTTGATGTTCCGGAGTATTTCTCGCATTAAACTGAGTACGTTTACGCACTAGTTTGCGTATAACTCTCCAGAAAGCGATGTAGAGTTTGAAATTGAACAAAAGTCAAAACATGAAAAATGTAAAACATAACAAAACAAACATTGTGATCAAATAACATTGTTTTATTGATAACATAACTGTTCATAGTGATTACAAGCACAGTTGTTACAGTCTCCCCTATTTGTGGAAATTTCGTCCCGAAATTTATTTAGAGGAAACTCGCGGAAAAAGATGCGGATATTTCGCTTTCATTTGATCTTCGCGTTCCCAAGTAAACTCGGGTCCATGTTTAGCTTCCCAGCGAACTTTGACCAAAGGAATGCGCTTGCGTTTAAGCCACTTGACTTCACGTTCCATGATTTCCACTGGCTTCTCAACAAATTTCAGTGTTTTGCCAACACGAATTTCGTCAAGCGGTATGGAGAAATTCTCATCAGCTGTACACTTCTTGAGATTGGACACGTGAAAAGTTGGATGAACATTTCCAAGTTCAGGAGGTAACTCAAGTCTGTAGGCTACCTTTCCGATTCTTTCGACGATCTTGAATGGTCCAACGTATCTAGGTGCAAGTTTTCCTTTCTTTCCAAATCTGATCACACCTTTCCAAGGTGAGACCTTAAGTAATACTCGATCACCGACTTGAAATTCCAAGGCTTTGCGTTTTGGGTCCGCGTAAATCTTCTGACGGCTTCTAGCTGCCTGAAGGTTATCACGAACTTTCTTGACCTTGTCAGTTGTCTCTAAAATGAGGGCAGGTCCAGTAAGTTGAGCCTCGCCAATCTCATTCCAGCAGACTGGTGAACGACATTTTCGACCATAGAGAGCTTCGAAAGGAGCCATTTTGATGCTAGTGTGATAACTGTTGTTGTAGGAGAATTCAATCAATTTCAGATGTGAATCCCAGCTACCACCAAAATCGATCACACAAGCTCTAAGCATATCCTCCAGAGTCTGGATTGTTCTCTCAGATTGACCATCCGTTTGCGGATGATAAGCTGTGCTCAGATTAAGTTGGGTTCCCATAGCAGATTGCATGGTTCTCAAAAAATGAGAAGTGAAACGAGCATCTCTGTCAGAAATGATGTTCAAAGGAACACCATGTCGAGCCACAATTTCATCTACATAGATTTGAGCAAGTCTGTCAGTAGGAAAATCCTCGCGGATTGGCAAGAAATGCGCTGACTTTGTAAGACGATCAACGACTACCCAGATGGCATCATGACCTTTCTTTGTGCGTGGGAGTTTGGTAACAAGATCCATAGTAATGTTTTCCCATTTCCAAACTGGGATCTCTGGTTGCTCCAATAAACCAGAAGGACGTTGATGTTCAGCTTTAACCTTAAGACAAGTAAGGCATTTGGATACGTATAAGGCAATGTCTTTCTTCATACCAGGCCACCAATAGTGAATACGAAGATCCTTATACATTTTATCTGAGCCCGGATGAATAGAATAGCGAGACTTATGGGCTTCATCCATAAGCAAGGTACGAAGATCATCCTGGCTTGGGACCCACAAACGGTCCATGAAGTAATATGCTCCATTGTCCTTTAGTTCCAGAGCAGGTGTTATGTGATAGGGAAATTCCTTATCCATCAAACCTTGTGAAACACAAGATTGTTGAGACTGAGAAATGCGTGCTTGAATGTCGGATCGAGCTTGAATAATAGATTGAACACGTACACAATGAAGCTTAGTACGTTCCTTGCGACTCAATGCATCAGCTACGACATTCGCCTTACCAGGATGGTAGCGAATTTCGCAATCATAGTCGTTTAAAAGCTCAACCCAACGTCGCTGTCTCATGTTGAGTTCTTTCTGGTTGAAGATATGCTGAAGACTTTTGTGGTCAGTGAAAACCACACATTTTGTACCGTACAAATAGTGTCTCCAGATCTTGAGAGCAAAGACAACTGCACCCAACTCAAGATCATGAGTGGTGTAGTTCTTCTCATGTATCTTCAACTGCCTCGATGCATAGGCTATGACTTTGTTCCTTTGCATAAGAACACAGCCAAGACCCAATTTCGATGCATCGCAATACACAACAAAATCATCATCACCCTCAGGCAATGATAGAACAGGCGCATCGCAAAGCTTCTGCTTCAAGTGTTGAAAAGCTTCCTCTTGTTTGATTCCCCAATAAAATGGCATTTTCTTCTGAGTTAGAGCAGTTAGAGGAACTGCAATCTTCGAGAAGTTTTCTATGAAGCGGCGATAATAACCCGCTAGACCAAGAAAAGAACGAACTTCAGTAGGAGTAGTAGGCGTATCCCAATCCTTAATCGCACTGATCTTGGAGGGATCTACATGAATACCTCGTTCGTTGATAACATGTCCTAAAAATTGAACCTCTTTAAGCCAGAATTCACACTTGGAGAATTTGGCGAAAAGTTGCTCTTTCTTTAGGAGTTCCAGAGTAAGACGAAGATGTTGCTCATGCTCAGCTTGCGTCTTAGAGTATATCAAGATGTCATCAATAAAAACAATGACGAACTGATCCAAATAAGGTTTGCAGACCCTATTCATTAAGTCCATGAAAACAGCAGGAGCATTAGTCAAACCGAATGGCATGACTGTGAATTCATAATGCCCATAACGAGTACGGAACGCTGTCTTCGGAATGTCTTCTTCTTGCACCCGAAGTTGATGATACCCGGAACGTAGATCAATCTTCGAAAAATAAGAAGCGCCCTGTAACTGATCAAAAAGGTCGTCTATGCGAGGTAAGGGATATCGATTCTTGATGGTAAGTTTGTTAAGCTCACGATAATCGATACACATCCTAAAGGATCCATCCTTCTTCTTTACAAAAAGAACGGGAGCACCCCAAGGTGAAAAACTAGGACGTATAAAACCTTTGTCAGAGAGCTCCTGAAGCTGTTTAGACAACTCTTGCATCTCAGATGGTGCAAGACGATATGGAGCTCTGGCAATCGGATTTGCACCAGGTACGAGATCAATGCGGAACTCGACTTGGCGTGCTGGAGGTAGACCAGGTAAATCTTCAAGGAACACTTCAGAATAATCCCGAACGACAGGAATATCTGAATTAGACTTACCCTTGCCTTTATCTTCTGTAACATGTGCTAAGAAAGCCACATAGTTCTTCTGCAGATACTTCCGAGCTTTAAAACAAGACATGAGTTTGAGACCACCGGTAGACTTCTCACCTTGAACCTGCAGGATCTCGCCTGTTGAAAGCGGCATACGAACTATCTTCTCAGAACAAACTATCTCTGCGTGATGCTTGGATAACCAATCCATTCCCACAATAACGTCGAAGCTTCCGAGTTGCATAGGCGTGAGGTCGATAGGAAAAAGATGGTCGTTAAGATTCAACTGGCAGTTGCGAAGAACATAATCAAGAATAATGGGTTCACCACTAGCAACCTCTACTGTCAAAGATTTGCCTAGTTTCGTTCTAGACACGCGAAGCATTGGCTCAAAAGACAAAGACACGAAACTCTTATCGGCACCAGAATCGAAAAGAACAGATGCAGGCTGATTATTAATAAAGAACGTACCGTTCACCACATTTTCGTCAGCCTGTGCCTCTTGGGCATTCATGTTAAAAACTTGGCCTCGAGCCGGAGCCTGATTCTGGTTCTGGTTCTGGTTCTGGTTCGCCAGTCTTGGGCACCGATTTCTATAGTGGGTCAGATCCCCACAATTGTAACAAGCACCAGGTAGGTATTGTGGTCTTGCAGCTTGACCCTGTTGCTGAGCAACTTGTTGAGCCGGGTTCTGAACCGCGGGATTCTGAGCAGACCGACAAAAATTGGCAAGATGGCCTGACTTCCCACAGTTAGTACAGAAACGGCATGGAAGTTGCGGCTGGTGGTGACTGTTGCATCTATTGCACAAAGGTGCATTCCCTGTATAGGGTTTCTTTGCTGGAGGCTGTGCGGTTTGATTGGGAGCTGCCTGGTTAGCTTGGGCAGTAACAGCATAGATGGTGGTCATTCGTTCGTATCACAAAGCAAACAAACGACACACAGTGACTAATCAAAGTAAATGGGTCAAAAATAATGTATTAGCGAAGACATGCTCGCCTATAAGTGAACACTCACTCCAAGAATTCCCAGGTAAGCACAACTGGTCTCGCGTCTGGTTGAGATGTATACGAAGTGCTTGCCTAGACAGAAAACCCAGAATACAGGCGTTCACCCTTCCAGTTTGCACATGTTCACATTATTTAAAACCCAAAACGTTTGACGGGATTTTGAAAATTTGAAGGCACAAGGCCAAAAACCAATACTGAAAAGGGTTCAAAACCATATAACAGAGGGTTCAAAACCTTACAATTGAGGGTTCAAAACCTTGTAAAAAAATTATTCAAAAACAGATGATTGTTTTTCAAAAATCGTTTCGGAAAAATTTTGGTTCCTTGTTTTGTTAATCACCTAAGGATAGGTGATGTACATGTTTTAAGATCTAAACACAAGATAACTTGTGTTAGGTTCCTAGAAAAGTTATAGTCTAGGTCAAAGCATTACTAATAACCTAATTCCCTATAACCATTGGCTCTGATACCAACTCTTCTGTCACACCCCGACCGCGTAAAACAACAAATCGCGGCGGAAACATCGGGGCGTGTTGCAACAGAATAAATTGTTTCATAACCATGGCATACAAAGTTGTCTTTTATTTATAAACAAAGGTGTTACATTGTTTCAAACAGGAAATTAAAGAGTTCAGAACATAATTAAACATAGTCTATCTTATTTTAAAGTCTCTAAGGCACAGGTCCGCCCTAGTATCATGATCAACATCCTATGGAAAAGCACCTGAAAACACATGTGAAAATAGGTACGTCAGCATAAAAATGCCTGTGAGATACATAGGTTTGTGAAAATAGGATTCATGACTTGTATTTGAGAAAATGTTTAGTCATGAACCTTGTAATTTGCTTTGTCTTGTAAATCATTTGAAAACAATAAGACCAGATGATATGTATAAGTAATTGTCAGGTTAAATAAATGACCATGTAAAAAGATGTGTTTGTATAAAATAAGTTGTTTTGTAAATCAATGTCTTGTGAAAAGTATGTTATTTGTATAAAATGTTATATATCTCAAACTGAAATGATTCAAATAACGCTACAATATGTGATATCATACAAACACTTATATATAGGAAGTACCAGCGGCGTATCCACCATGCTTGTATCATATCACACACGCATCGTTACTTAATCACTTAATCAAACCAAACCAAACAATGTAAAATGTCTATGTTTAAATCAATTGTCAAATGTATTGAATAATATGGCAAAGTATTCATGTCGAGATGTAAATCATGTCAAAATGTCTATGTCAAATATCCATGTCAAATGTCTATGTCAAATATCCATGTCAAATGTCTATGTCAAATGTCCATGTCAAATGTCTATGTCAAATGTCCATGTCAAATGTCTATGTCAAAATGTCATGTATGGTAAGTGAAATGTCTCAACTAAACCATATGCACAAAAACAAAGTATCGAAGTAAAACTTGGTTTAAATCAAAGCTATGTTTTGTGTAAATGCATGCAACTATTCAATATGAACATTTATGCGGTATTGTGAAAATGCATACATCCAAGCCTTGTGACTGTGGTGATAAACCCTTTAAACAAATTAAAGGTCTATCTGTCTTATATCATCGAATCCGGTCATTCCTTTCTGTCCCCTTTCCCTGGGATGTCCGGAACGGGAGTTGTCAATTCCTATGGTACCACTACCTACTAACGAACGGCGTAGCTAATGTTAATGAATGTATTGTCCCATGTAAACAAACCAAATGTCATACCAAAATGTAAACATGTGAAAACAATGCACTAAGTATGTAATCAAATGAACATACATAGCGTGAAATGTCATGTAAAACGATGTACTAAGTAATGCACACAATGGGCATACCTAGCATGAAATGTCATGTAAAACAATGTACTAAGTAATGCACACAATGGGCACACCTAGCATGAAATGTCATGTAAAACAATGTACCAAGTAATGCACACAATGGGCACACCTAGCATGAAATGTAATGTAAAACAATGTACTAAGTAATGCACACAATGGGCACACCTAGCATAAGATGATATGAAATCATGTACTATAATGTACTAACGAACATAGCATGTATATGATGTGAAAACAGGAAAGCATGAAAGTAACAAATAGGCACATGTGTTCCACCCCAAAACAGTTTGGAAAACAGTAAAAGAGGGGTCTATGTACTCACATGAGATTGCTCAGTTGTCTAAAGATAACCACCAAGAAATGCTATAGATCTCGGAATCAAACGGCACCTAATATAGGTAACTATGTTAATAAACCGGACCTAAATCGGAAGATTGGGTAGCATGAGGGTTTGTAAACCAAACGAGTGTAGAGACTCGTGTCATTTGGTTTAACAAAGCCTACATACTAAATGAAACTTAACATAATTGTTTACGACCCATTACGACCCGTTTAGGAAGCTTATGCTACTTTAACGCGTCGTGCGCGTGAAACGCGTTCGGACCGCCTAACTAGCCCTATGACAAGTGTTATATGCCTAAACATGTTACATAATCGGTTATGTGAAAAAAGTTTAGGTTACATATGCTTAATTACCAATTATACATGAAAAGGGTATTCTGGTAATTTACCTAAGGCATATAAACTACCTATCATACAACTACTTAAACGATGTGACCATAGGGTATAACCTCGGAAGGTTATTCCCTATACTATGGTCACCTAATGTATTTGGTCGGATCCTAATGATCGACCAAACTGGGTCGGGTTCGAAGGTATAGGCGATTTATTAGATCGCCTACCCTACGACCCTAGGCAACGTGGTAATCAGTAGGCATAGTCCCAAGGGACTATGACCATCGTGATTACAATCACGTTGCGAAGTTCAAACGAACTTCGCATTGACCATAAGCTGGTCAACGCTGAAAGTCAAACAAAGTTTGACTTTCTGACTCGAAAAGCAGTAAAAATAAGGAAAAGAACGAAAGAATACTTACGAAGGGTCCCCGAATGCTAAACTCGATTCGAAAATCTCAGGTATGAAACTAATGTTTCAACTTAGAGTTTCTCAAATCAAATTTCTAGTGATTATGAACAATGGGGGGTGGGGTATTTATAGTTTTCGGGTAACCGTTAGGATCGTTTCTTGGAAAAGGGGAAAAGATCTAGTCCGTACACTTGTCACAATGTTATGGAACCACATATGCCCCTTATCTTAGTGATTAAGCAAGTTTAGAACATGTGGTGGAGGATCAAATGGCTGCAACTTGTGTTTAAAAACATTTAATCTGGTCCAGAAGTCGGACGCGGCCCGCTTCAGGATTACCAGAAGCTCAGGCGGGCCGCCTGACAGTTGCAGATCAGAATTAAGTTTCAGAAGTTACAGATTTGGTCCCTGCACGTGTTTTAAGGCATTTCCGACACTTCCAAGGCCCGTAAAGCCATCTTTAAGGCCCTAAAATGTTGCCTAAACATTGTGGACATGAAACATGTTCAAAAATATGTCTGATGTTGGTTCGTTTGGCCGTACGAACGCGATGTTCGCTTAATTACGACGAAATGCGCACAAGCGCGAAAAACGATCCAAATGACGCGACGAATGGATTTTTCTTAAGGAGAACACTAAAATATAATATAGTCATGCTTACATAAATTTTTGGATGTCCGGATGTATTCAGAACGTAAGTTATGCGCGAAAATGCAAACTTGTGCACTTTTTGACACTTTTAGTCCCTGGATGACCCAAAAGTTTATTTTAGCACACCGAACCCCTCAAAGCCTATTTCTAAGCTATGTAAAGGATATTTAAGGTGTGTTTAACTTATGGTCATGTTCCGGAATGTTCGTTACAGTTCAAATTGACATACTTTCGCAGTTTGTCATATTTAGTTCCTGTAAGCGAATTAACTTGTTTTTGCCATACCAAAGCCTTTAAAACTTATTTCTAAGTTATGTAAAGGTTATTTAAGGTATGTTGAGTATATGTTGATGTTCCGGAGTATTTCTCGCATTAAACTGAGTACGTTTACGCACTAGTTTGCGTATAACTCTCCAGAAAGCGATGTAGAGTTTGAAATTGAACAAAAGTCAAAACATGAAAAATGTAAAACATAACAAAACAAACATTGTGATCAAATAACATTGTTTTATTGATAACATAACTGTTCATAGTGATTACAAGCACAGTTGTTACAAAGGCCACTTCCTAGAGATCATTAGTCGTGCATAGGACGTCAGTAAGAATCCTTAACCTTCCTTAATTCAGTTTTGATTAGTTTAATGGCCCAAAGTCAAACCTTCGTAATTAAGGTTTGACTTAGTAATTAATCACAAATTGTCCAGTCAATTCTCGAATTGAAAGTAGCTTTGATTTGGTAATTATGTGGGTAATAAACCCTTAAAAAGGCACCATCTGATTTCCACACTAACTATGTCAATTGTCGGGTCAAAGCTAATTATAAAAAGTAAACAGAAAGCAAATTTTCGCATAAACACATAATTAACAATGTAGAAGCTATGGAACTTGTTTTATCACTCATATAACTTGGTAATTAATGTAAGAACATGTCTAAACATGTTCAACCCGACAATTTTCAGTTTAAGCTCGGTTCGGAACCGAAAGTCGCAAAAGTAGACTTTTGCTTTGACTTTCAGTTCTGACCCAATGTAGCATATTTTAGAATTTCCTTAGAGCTCTAATAGGACCAGGTTATAGATTAGTGTAACCCTCTGAGGTTATACAACTTGGTTCATTAGTTATTCGATTCGTGTTCATGTTTCCGTTATATACCTAAATATTGACCATAATGCCCTTTTGACCTTTAAACGAGATTTTTGAAAATCTGAGAGGACAAAAACCTGTATTTCTGATTTATAAACTTGTCCAAAAAATTTGACATTAGTTTGAGGTCTAGATTAAGAGTTATGCTCAATATCGTAATTAAGAAGCTTTTTATTAATTAAACGGCATAATTAGCATAAAGCCTATCTAAACCCAAATTTTGACTCCAAACTTTTCACCCACTGATGTAATATAATATTTTGTGATTTTTGAAGATTTTTATTTATTTTTAAGCTGAGCATAATATAGGGTTCTTGCTTTAATTCAGTAATTGTTTGTTATGCCCTTTTCTTGAATAAAATGAGTTTTGCATAATATTTTGTTACCAAACTTTTTGCTACTAATTTTATATGATAAATAAAATATTTTAAACTTTATAAACTGATCAAAAACTCAGATTTCCTATTTAAACCCAAAAATCGCTTAAAACCGACTTTTACGCGTTTTAAGTTCATAGTATGAGTTAAAACTAGTTTTGGCATATGAAACTTAATACCTATTGATGTTTTAAGTAAATTTTTATAATTAAACAGTAAGGAAAAGTTTTGAACTCAGATTTCTAATTTTGACCTTTAAAGCTTATGTGAAATTACCAAAATGCCCCTACGGTGCATAGTTTGGTTATAAAAGATAAATTTCACATATATGCAATACCCTACTGTTACGACTTATAAAAATAAATATTTTTACTGATTATATCAGACCTGAAACTCAGATTAGTATTTAAACTCTTTTATAACCTTTAAAATAACCAAAATACCCCTACGGGGCATAATTTGAGTTTAAATCCATTTTGGGCATAATGGAAGGTATCCTACTGATATCACAACATATTTAAGGCATATTAACTTAGGAAACCTGTTCATGACTCATTTGGTTACCCGTTACGCATTTTTTGTGTTCGGTGCGATTTATGTAACTAGTTTGCATAAATTATCGAATTAATTGCCATTTTCGCCCCTGAGGTTTGGGCACACTTGCCATTTTCGTCCAAAATGAAGGTTTTGTACCATTTTGCCCCCAACGTTTGTAACTTTTTGTCATTTTCATCCAAATACCTAACCAAGTTACTTTGTATCTTATTATGGGTTATTTTTAACCTAGCCAAGTTAGTTTATACCTTATTATTGGGTATTTATGAAATTTATCAATTATAAGGGGGTAATTTATAAATTATCTTCTAGTTATTATTTATCAGCCTTTATAAATTATGTTCTAGTAATAAATTAAATTTTGACTACTTTTGTGTCATAATAAATAAGTTTAAATATAAGAATACACAATTTAAGAATGATTGCTTAAAAACTAAAATGATATGTACATTTATGATTAAAGCATTAACATGCAAACAATATTAAAATAAAAATTTTCGGGTTAAAATGGTTGTTTTTACATTAATTCGGGAATATACGTGTCGTGTTTGGGTTTATGTACGTGACATCACGACCCGTTTAGTAACCCTAATAAAATCAATAGGTGATTTTGGCTCAATAATTTTAGTGAAAGTCCTACGTTGAATTGTTAATTGTGATCTGTAAAATTACATTTTAATTACAAGACTTTTAAAGTTTAATTTTTTTTTTGTAAAACTGTAAATGCAAACATATTAAAGTATAAATGCTTATATTATTAATGTAAAAAAATATATACACAGCTAAAAATCGTGTTATATTATAAAAATGTTAACACCAATGTGATCTTATTTAGGTATACAAACATAGAAATAGATAAAAGCGTAACAATGAACAAAGCATATGTTATCATATGAATTGTATTTTTATAATTCGAATCTTTAATAATAGTCCATCTCCAATATATATGCATTAATTAAAGTAAAATTTAAACTTTAATATTGGATCATCTTTTTCAAAAATAATAACTAGAAGATAATTTATAAAGACTGATAAATAATAACTAGAAGATAATTTATAAATTACCCCCTTATAATTGATA
Source organism: Helianthus tuberosus (assembly GCA_030545235.1). Classification (NCBI taxonomy): domain Eukaryota; kingdom Viridiplantae; phylum Streptophyta; class Magnoliopsida; order Asterales; family Asteraceae; genus Helianthus; species Helianthus tuberosus. The sequence goes on from JARYGA010002469.1 coordinate 18,184, forward strand.
AATTTCAAAAATACCCAATAATAAGGTATAAACTAACTTGGTTAGGTTAAAAATAACCCATAATAAGATATAAAGTAACTTGGTTAGGTATTTGGATGAAAATGGCAAAAAGTTGCAAACGTTGGGGGCAAAATGGTACAAAACCTTAATTTTGGACGAAAATGGCAAGTGTGCCCAAACCTCAGGGGCGAAAATGGCAATTAACTCTAAATTAGCCGAAACGGGTCAAACCTTATCGTTTTTATCTCAAAATCCAGAATGTGTTTAGTTTGCCCATATTATACAAGTATACAAACTTGTCAGGTCTAAACCACACTCTAATCCGGTCATCGCTTAATCGTGCGTTTTGAACCATATATCTTCCTTTAAAACTAACGGGCCTAAGTTTAGACATAATTAAGACCCGTTAGGAATCTAATAGGTTATTAAAACCTTCGTTCCAGATTAGGAGACCAGTAAAAGATACCTGCACTCGCTGATTGTGATATATACTTGCTCAGGTAAATACTTTTAACTTATTTTCCCTTATACGGGCTTGGGGCACGGTATATAAAATACCGCTTGGTCGGGCATTGAATTGTTAATCATATGAAGGTTAATTTATTGAAATGACCCGCTTAAATTGTTTTGTTTGCTTGAAGCCTTTGGGGGGTTAATGACCATGTCCCGGATATCCTTGGCATTATTCATTGAAATGGCCACAACCTAAGCACGAGGTATAGGCATACACCTGACGGTGCATATATATATATATATATATATATATATATATATATATATATATATATATGTAAAGGTATAACCGACGGAATTGAGAATAACTCGCCGCAGGATTATATCATGTGGTGTGTCTATTAATCTTTAACCAGGTATTCAGCCCGGGCTACTGAATGTATAACGAACATGTAATTCTTTTACAAGTTTATATATAAATAATTATCCCAAGTTATAAAAGATTATTTTGTGCCATGTGCATTCAAATCAATTTTCTTAAACATTTTCAAAATGAGTCGGTTAATTGTATTTACCAGTGTAAACTGATGTATTTTCCCAAAAGGCTAAGTGCAGGTACTACACAGAATCGGCTGGCTACTCCTAGCATCAATAAAGAGTCTTGAAAGCTTAGATGGTAATAAATCTGTTGAACAATGATCTTTTGAACTTTGATCTGCATGTGGATCCTTACAACCATTTTGTAATACACTTGATATTACTTTTTATTCGGTTTGTAATGATTTTATCTTTCGACTTCCGATGTGTATTAAACTGTGATAATATTAATTGTCTATGATATCAACTACGTTACGATACTCCCCACCGGGCCCACCGGTAATACGTGGAAATATTGGGGTGTGACACATGTATCTCTAAAGATATAATTACTCATAAGCTTGGCATTGACAGGTCATTCAAGCCCATACATCAGAAGAGGAGGAAGTTTGCACCTGAGAGAAATGCTATTATCCAGGAGGAGGTAGACAAATTACTCCGAGCAGGTATGATTAGAGAGGTCAAGTATCCAAGGTGGTTAGCCAATGTGGTTGTTGTTCAAAAGAAAAATGGAAAGTGGAGGGTATGTGTCGATTTCACTGATTTAAACAAGGTATGTCCCAAGGATCCTTTCCCATTACCCCACATTGACTCCATGGTGGATGCTACCGCGGGTCATGAGTTGTTGACTTTTATGGATGCTTCATCTGGATTTCAACAAATTCAGATGGAACCATCTGACCAAGAGGATACAGCCTTTATGACCCCAACTTGTATCTATTGTTATATTGCTATGCCATTTGGACTAAGGAATGCAAGTGCTACTTATCAAAGGCTAGTCAATACGATGTTTAAGGAACAAATTGGACACACTATGGAAGTCTATATAGACGACATGGTGGTTAAGTCCAAGAGAGCTGAGGATCACCTTAGAGACTTGGAGGAAGCATTCAATATCCTTGACAAATTCAATATGAAGTTGAATCCTTCAAAATGTCACTTTGGTGTTAAAGCAGGCAAGTTCCTAGGTTACATGGTAACAAAAAGAGGCATTGAAGCAAGTCCAGAGCAAATTAAGGCAATTGTGAATATCAAATCTCATGCCAATTCCAAGGATGTGCAAAGGTTGACAGGGAGGATCGCAGCCTTGAATAGGTTCATATCCAAATCATCAGAAAAGTGCAAGGAATTCTATGACATTTTGAGAAAGAACAAGAAATTTAAATGGACCGAGAAGCATCAATATGCTCTTAAAGCCCTTAAGGATTACATATCCTCAGCTCCTGCCTTGATGAAACCAGAAAAAGGGGATATATTATCCTTATATCTAGCGGTATCCTCTAAAGCAGTAAGTGCAGTCCTTGTTAAGGATCACAAAGGTACGCAACATCCTGTCTATTATGTAAGTAAGAGTTTGCTTGATGCTGAATCCAGGTATTCTCATTTAGAGAAACTTATCCTTGCTCTAATTATGTCATCTACTAAACTAAGACATTATTTTGAAACTCATGCCATTATTGTTAAGACTAAGGGGCTGTTTGGTAGCCTCTGAATGGTCATTAAGAGGCTACCTCTTAATGGAACCATTAAGAATTTTACCAATGAGAAGGTAGAAGAATGTGACATGTGATGATTTACCATTCAGAGGTTACCTCTTAACCATTTAGACTTGAGGTTACCTCTTATTCATTCAGAGGTTTTAAACCATTAAGAGGTAACATCTGAATGGTTATTAAGAGGCTACCAAACAGCCCCTAACTTTCCAATTAAGAATGTTCTCAGGAAACCTGAAATGTCAGGAAGGATGGCTAAATGGGCAGTGAAGCTTAGTGCTTATGATATAAGATACGAACCAAGGACTGCCATCAAATCCCAAGCCTTAACTGACTTTGTGGCAGATTTTAGTAGTGATTTACAAAGAGAAGCTGAGTTAGAAGTTCAGCAGCTTGAAGAGACTAAGGATCTTTGGATACTCTTCACTGATGGAGCATCTAATGTCAAAGGAACAGGACTTGGAATACTACTAAAATCACCCAGGGGGACATAATACCCCACTCAATAGCTTGTGAGTTTCAAACTACTAATAACGAGGCTGAATATGAGGCCTTGATAGCTGGTTTGCAAATTGCCAAGCATATGAGGATCAGGTATCTTGAGGTACATGTAGATTCATTATTAATTACTAATCACTTTAATGGATCCTATGCTGTTAAAGGTGAAAAGCTAATCAAATACCTAGAGATAGTCAAGGAATTGGCACTCTCTTTTGTTTCCTTTAGTTTGACACAGGTACCTAGGGAACAGAATGCAGAAGCTGATGCATTGGCCAATCTTGGATCATCATTGAAAATTCCAGAGGATATCAAGATCCCTATCATCCATATTTTGGCTCCTGCTATTGAGGATCACATAACTATGGAGATAGAAGAGGATTCTGCAATGGTTCCTAGTGATGGTGCACAGTCTCATTCAGGATCATGGATCCTTCCAATCATGAGATATATACAACATGGAGAGATTCCTACAGGAGAAAACCCCAGGGCTTTCAAAATCAAGGTATCCCAATTTACAATATTAAATGACATGTTATATAAACGATCTCTTGCAGGTCCATATCTAAGGTGCATAGAGGATCCTGAAATTCAAGAAGTCCTAAAGGATTTTCATGAAAGAGATTGTGGAAACCACACTGGGGGCAGGGCATTGTTCTCAAGGATCCTTAGGATAGGATACTATTGGCCTACAATGAAGAAGGATGTTGTGAATTATGCCAAGAAGTGTGATCCTTGTCAGAGACATAGTAATATCCTTCATCAGCCAGCAGAGCTCCTGCATCCTATATCCTTTTCTTGTCCATTCATGAGATGGGGAATGGATATAGTTGGTAAACTTCCTAAAGCACCAGGAGGAAAGGTGTTCATGCTTGCCATGACTGATTACTTCTCTAAGTGGATAGAGGCTGAAGCCTTTGCTCAAGTCAGAGAAAAAGAAGTGATATCCTTTATTAAAAGAAATATCATTACTAGATTTGGTATCCCTTCTAAAATTGTTTGTGATAATGGATCCCAATTTATTGGGAGTAGAACTACTAACTTTTGTGACAGCTTGGGGATTAAGATGATAACGTCAACACCAGTCCACCCACAAGCTAATGGTCAAGCAGAATCATCCAACAAGATCATCATCAGCAACTTGAAAAAGAAGCTTGGATCCAAGAAAGGAAAATGGGCAGAAGAACTACCTTATGTACTTTGGGCCGATAGGACAACTCCCAAGAATGCCACTGGCCAAACTCCATTTTCTTTAGTATTTGGAGCAGAATCAGTGATCCCTACAGAGATGGTGGTTCCTACTGCAAGAACAAGCATCCGTGATCCAGAAGGAAATGCTGAAAACTTGGTTCAAGACTTGGATACCATAGAAGAACTCAGGGATTTAGCAAGGATAAGAATGGCTAGTTATCAACAAAGGATGGCTGGAGCCTACAATAAGAATGTCAGGATCAGGAAGTTCCAAGTTGGTGATATGGTATTGAGGAAAGCATTTCAGAATACCACAAATCCTGCTGATGGAAAATTGGCACCAAAGTGGGAAGGCCCCTACCTGATTGAAGCTGAGGCAGGAAAGGGGGCATATCGATTGCTAACAATGGAAGGTGATTTGCTACCAAGAGCTTGGAATGTTGTCCACTTGAAAAAATACTTCATGTAATAAGGATCCAGGATCCTCAGCAACATTCATGACTGATATCCTCGAAGGATCCTTAGAGGATAGATGATCCTCATTCTGGTAATGATCTAATTTCAATCTATTTAATTCTTTAGTTATCTTGTATACAAGGAGAAGGATCCTAGATCCTTCATCCTTCTTTCACTTAGTTCTGAGTTTTGCATAAGGTTGACATATCCTTAACAAAGGATTGAGTATCCACAGAAGTTTCCAGTTATTTGGGCTTGACCCCAGTTATTTGGGCTAGTCCCCAGTTTTTGGGCCTGTCCCCAGTTTCGCCAGTAGCGCACGATGATCCTGATGCAGTTCAAGGAAATAGGACCAGTATTCACTTTAGGGGCTGACAATTTCATTGTACTGGCTGTATTCAGGATCCTACGCATAATGGTAGACGTACCATACATCCGTTCCTAAGGTTTCTAACGTTTTCACGTTAGCTAAGGTTTTGGCATTTTCATGTCACTAAGTTTGGATAGTCGCCAGTGAGGGCCATACTCCAGTTTACACAAGATCCTTTGGGCTTGTCCCCAGTTTTTTGGGCTTGTCCCCAGTATATTGGGCTTGTCCCCAGAATTGTTGGGCTTGTCCCCGGTTGCTTACTCTTCTCTTATATTGGCTTAGTCCCAAGTTGTGTTCCATTTCAGGTTTTTGAAGCTAAACAGCTAAGGATCCTTGATCCTAACCCTTTATCAAGGTTTGTCTTTTGGTTATCCTGATTGTAAGTATTAAAGGTTTAGGATCCTAACTTGGATTCTCAGGTATAATCCTTAGTCGCTTTAATTTTATACTTTATTTGTCTAAGTGACCCTTATTCTTTGATAACAACTTGCATGATCCTTAAGTCAGATCACTTTTTGAATTTTTCAATTATAGGATATTTGATCCTTGATCATATCCTAAATTTTTTGACATAATCTACCAACCTTTTATTCTTAACTTATGAATTCAAACAAAGTGTATCATAGCAACTGAAAGGTAAAGTATTCACAAACGTAACAACACATGAGATAGTCAAAAGATTTAAGCTTTTATTTACCAAAAGTTAAACCCTTAAAAGGTTGTCAAAATTCCCAACCCAAGTTTCTACCAGCAAAACATGGCCCGTCCACTTGGGTTGGCAAAGGGTGTCCCTATTAACAAGGTCTAAGTGCAGGAAATAAAGGCGGCAGGATAACAAGTGGTTTCATCCCCCAAACAGAGGATCCATCCACCACCCATTATCCTACCTATTGTCCAAGGATCCATGATCCTCAACCCTAAAAACTATTGTTTAAGTACAGACCAACATTGTTCAAGAAAAACACCATCAAACAAAAACCAACTACCAAACCATAAAAATGGGCTCCGGCCGCGTCTAGATAAATCCATCATCGCCCATTTCTGCAGCTTACACCTTCCCTGCATCACCATCACCTCCAGTTCCTGCATCACCAGCCTGATCCTTTGCCCCGCTGCCGCTTGCCTCAAGCATCAAGACCTCTGCAGCTTCCTCTTCATCGTCAAGCTCAGCAAGCTTAGCCTTCCAGCCCTCCTGGTCCCAACTTTTCCTATCAAAGTCAGGATCCTCAGCTTCCTTGGCCATCTGCAGTTTGATCTTGTACATAGCAATGGCGGCAGAGAGCTTAGCATCCTCCATCACCTCTTTCTTCTCCTGATCAGCAGTGATGTGGGACTTGACCACCTGCTTTTTTGCCAAGTTGAGCTCTTTCTCGAGGGTGGAGATGGTTTGATCCTTAGCCAGGAAGATCTTCTGGAAGTCCAGCTCCTTCTGCTCAGCCTCTTCAACATACGCATCAAAGAGCATTTGGATCTCAGCAAATTTCTGCAAAGAAAGAAGGATTCAATTCAGGATATATTATCCTCAAATGTGCAGGATAGGATTGAGGATCAGGGTTCCTTACATTAGCGAAGTATTCTTCAAACTGATGACGGATGAGGGGCAGGCCTTCAAGATCATCTACGGTCTTCCTCTTCTTTCCTCCCTTGCTCTTGGAAGTGACAGGCTTAGGGATTGGAACGCTTGGGCTAGCAGCAGATTTCATCTTTCCGGATCGGGCAGAGACAGCATCAAGATCAGTGACGCTGAAGCGAGTGGCTGACTTTGAAGACTTTCCAACACCTATAAACGGCAAACAACAGATAAGTATTCTTTATCTAAATCTATTTAATCATATATAAATAAAAATACTTACTTGACATGGTTACTGAACCGGAGGATACTTCTTGTGAATCCTTTGTGTTTTCCTGGAATGATCTAATTGCAGGATCAAGGCTCTAAAAAGCAGCGATCCTCTCTTTTGTTGTAGGTGACTGAATGATATGAGAGACTAAGATAGCTGCACAAAAAGACAGAATAGGATCAGTTACCCTCAACAGAAATAGAATCATCCTATGATCCTTCTATAAGGATCCTCTATCCTACCATGGGTGGTCCACTTTCTGGGGAGATCTTTCCCGTCTGGGATAGAGTCTCTCCTAACAAAGAAGAAACGCTTTTTCCAGTTGATGTCATTCTTTGTGGTCTTAAGGATTGGATGAGGATCACCAGGCTTATGTTTGAACAAGTAGCAGTGTGAACCATGGCTCACAAGGTTATACAGTTCAGCCAGTTCCGACATTCCCAACTCTATGCCTTCCTGCTCAATGATATTCTCTAGGGTATATAAAACCCTCCACATCATTGGCATGGCCTAAATATAGCACATGCCGGTGAGGTAAAAGAAGGATTGGGTGAAGGCAGGGAAGGGATAGGAGAATCCTATCACGAATGGGGTGGCCAGAAAAGCAACCCAAGTGTCAGAGATGGAGTCGCCTTTGGCAATAGGGGTAAACAACTTGAAGACGGTATTCGCCGGAAAACAGTGGCAAATCCGGTCAATCTCCGGATCAGTGAAGCAGCAGAGTTCCTTCGAAGGATTTTTGATAAACCCTTAGCTTTTCAAAGGACTATCTTTCTGGTGATCCTTGGCTGGTGAGGATCGAAGAACCATCTTTGCCATGGATGTTCAGAAAAATGATCAGAATAAGAAAATGAATAGAAAGGGAGAAAGAGAGATACCTGATCAGTCTTGGGATGAGGATTTAAAAGGAAGTAACGCACGAATTTAAATGCCTATCGATCCTTATCTCTAACCTATTTATAATGATGGTTCTGCAGGATGTCATGTCGCTGACGTATGATCAGCAACGGCTAGTTCGATTCTAACGGCTATATATCCGTTAGTCAGTTCCTTGGAGCTAAGATCAAAAGTACGACTCGTTAATTTACATTTTACTCCTCATATTTTGGGGGGAAATTGTTAGGGATAGATTTTCTATACCTAAGGATCACGGATCCTCAATTCTGTTTGAATTAAGGATCCTCAGAAGACGTTGCAGGATCAGGATTCAGGATCCTTATTGTTATCCTAACACTAATGGTTGTTTCCTCTTTTTTTAAGCTTGTTATGCAGGAATGGACGAGTGGACTTGGTCTTACCGATATTCTTGGGGAATATGCCCTCAATATTCCGCACGTGCATGGCTTGGTGACCGTTTTAGAAGTCGTGGGGAGCTTGCACATTTAGCGGATAGTTAGTTATTTAAGTTATTTCTATTTTTGAAGGGGATAACAAGCTTGAGTTAGAACAATTAAGCAAACACACACACTCGAAGCAGCTCTCAACAGTTCATTGGTGATTTCATACACATTACACTATAGTGATCCTTGTAACAAGCTTGTTATCATCCCGAGTTGTAAAGATCATTCGTTTAATTATAGTTGGTGATCGGTAGTCTCCATCACCCGAGGTTTTTTGTGCCGTAGATCAACTCTTGATCAAGGGCTTTTTCCTCGTATAAATCCTTGTGTCACTTGTTCATTTCATTTTGCAAGTTATACATACATTTGTTCATTGATTCAAGCATCATACCCCACAACAAAAGATTTGGTTGTATTATCTGTTTTGGTCAAAAATCAAGCAATGATAATGCAACCAAACTTTCTGTTGTGAGGTATGATGCTTGAATCAATGAACAACACTAAGGATCACTCAGAAATGAAATGAATAAGTGACACAAAGATTTATACGAGGAAAAAGCCCTTGATCAATGAATGATCTCCGACATAAAAAACCTCGGGTGATGGAAACTACCGATCACCAACTCAGATTAAACAAGAAATGTATTACAACTTCGGATGATAGCGAGCTAATTACAAGGATCACTATAGTGTAATGTGCAAAAAAGTGTGTAATCGCCAAGTGAATTGTCAAGAGCTGGTGAGAGCAGTTGCGAGTGTGTGTGTTAAGCTAAAAAATAGCCCCGTGTTTTCTATTTAGCTCACTATCCCTTTTAAAAATGGAAAATATCTAAGCTAACAAACATTCCGCATCTGGTGCAAGCCCTCCACGACCTCCATAACGTCCATTTTAGCCATGCACGTGCGGAATAAATATGGAATATGCTCCAGGAATATCGCCAAGACCAAGTCCAAGCTCCTACTCCTGCAAAACAACATCATATTCAAAGCAGACAATCGTTAGTATGAGGATCCTTACGATGATCCATGATCCTGATCCTGCAATACTTCTGAGGATCACTAATTCAAACAGAAGTGAGGATCACTAAACCCAACAGTAATTGAGGATCACTGATCATTGGAAAATCCTCCCCTAACAATTGCCCCCAAAATATAAGGAGTAATAATGTAGATAACGAGTTATATTTTCTTGTTCTTATCCGTAACCAACTAACGGATATATAGCCGTTGTAATCGGACTAGCCGTTACCATCCTGACGTCACTGAAGTGACTATCCTGCAAAATCATCATTATAAATTGAAGTTAGAGATAAGGGTTAGAGAGCATTTAAATTCGTGCGTTTCCTTCTCTAAATCTTCATTCGAAGACTTGATCAGGTATTTCTCTTTTCTTTCTCTCTTCATCTTCTCACTCTGTTTCTCTTCTTCACCACCGTCATAATCGAGATGATGCTAAGATCCTCACCGGCTAAGGATCACAAGAAGGACAGCCCCTTGAAAAGCCAAGGGATCATAAAAGATTCTGCAAAAGAATGATGCTGCTTCACTGATCCACAGATAGACAGAATCCGCCATTGTTTTCCGGCAAACACCGATTTCAAACCATTTGATCCCACTGTTCTAAGTGACTACGTTTCTGAAACCTGGGTAGCTTTTCCGGTCACACCATTCATAATAGGATACTCTCACCGGCATCTCCTACATTCAAGCGATGCCAATGATCTGGAGGGTCTTATATACCCTTGAAAGGATCATTGAACATGAAGGAATTGATCTGGGAATGTCGGAGTTTGCAGAGATGTATGACCTCGTTAGCCATGGATCTCACCGATATTTACTCAAACATAAACCTGGTGAAGAACATCCCATCTTCAAAGCCACTAAGAATGACACCAACTGGAAACGGCGATTCTTCTTTGTCAGAAGGGATTCCATCCCTGATGGAAAGGATCTGCCTAGAAAATGGACCACCCATGGTAGGATAGAGGATCCTGAAAAGGATCACGGTATAACCTTGTCTTTGCTGAGGATCACTAACATCCTTCTGTTTCTATTTCGCAGCTATTACTGTCGCACACCTCATCACAACACCTGCAACAAAGGAAAGGCTTGCCGCTTTCCGGAGACTTGATCCTGCAAGAAGATCTTTTAAAACAAACACCCAGGATTCTCAAGAAGTATCCTCAGGTTCTGTCACTATGTCGAGTAAGTATCCATGTTTATATGTAATTAAATGCTTAAATTGAAATGAAATAAGGATACTTATCTGTTTTGGATGTGTAGGCGCTGGAAAATCTTCAAGATCTGCCTCCAAATTCAGTGTCACTGACCTTGACACTGTCCGATCCTCAAAGAAGAAGCCTGCTGCCAGCCCAGCTGTCACGATCCCCAAGGCAACCACTTCAAAGGGAAGAGGTGGAAAGAAAAGGAAGACCTTTGAAGCTGACAATCTAGAAGGCTTGCCTCTGATCTGCCATCAGTTCCTCGAGTACTTTGCTGAGGTAAGGATCACTGACTTAGCTTAATTATCCTGCCCACTTGAGGATCACGTGATCCTGAGCTTTGCATTGTCTTCTTTGCAGAAATTTGCTGAAATCGAGGACTATGTTGGGAACGTCGAAGAGATTGAGGAGAAATACTCTGACCTCCAAAAAGTGGCGGTGCTCAAGGATCACAAGATTGCCTCCCTCGAAAAGGACCTCAATGATGCCAAAACTCAGGCGGTTGCAGCTCAGATCAATGCTGACTATGAAAAGCACGAGATTATGGAGGATGCTAAAGTCTCCGCTGCCATTGTCATGTACAAGACCAAGTTGCAGATGGCCCAAGAAGCTCAGGATCCTAATTTTGACAGGAGCAACTGGGACATGGAGGGCTGGAAGGCTAGGCTGGCTGAGTTAGAGGACGAAGAAGAGGCTGATGAGGTTCTGGCAATCGAGGCTGGTGGCAGCGGCAAGGATCAGGGTGGAGAAGCAGGTGGAGCTGGTGAAGGTGATGCAGCGAAGGTGTAAGCTGTATGAATGGGCGATGATGGACACTTCTAGACATAGCTGGAGCCCATTTTTTAAGTTTGGTTGTTTGGTTATGATGTTTTTGTTGAACAATGATGGGTTGTAATAACTTTAGACAATAGTTTCTAGGGTGAAGGATCATGGATCCTTGAACAATAGGCAGGATAATGGGTGGTGGATGGATCCTCTGTTTGGGGGATGAAGCCACTCGTTATCCTTCCTCCTTTCATTTCCTGCACTACAAAGACCCGTAAACAATGGACACCCTTTGCCAACCCATGTGGACGGGCCACGTTTTGCTGGTAGAAACGTGGGTTGGCAATTTTGACAACCTTAAAGGGTTTAATGTTTTGTGAATAAAATAACTCTAACTTTTTGGCTATCTCCCGTGTTGCTATCCTTGTTAGTACTTTACTTTTCAATTGTTGTGATATACATTTTGTCTAAACTTATCAAGTAAAGAAAAAACTTAATAATTATCCTCAAAAAGTTTAGGATATGATCAAGGATCACATATCCTATAGTCGACAAGTTCCGAAAAGTAGTATATCTTAAGGATCATAAGTTTAGTTGTCAAAGGATAAGGATTACTCAAATGAATAATGAATAAAATCAAAATAGTTAAGGATCATACTTGAGAATCCAAGTTAGGATCCTAACCTTTAACACTTATAATCAGGATAACCCAAAAGACAAACCTTAGTAGAAGGTAAGGATCAAGGATCCTTGGTCGTTTGTCTCCAAAAACCTGAAATAGGATATAACTTGGGACTAAGCCAATATAAGATAAGAGTTAGTAACTGGGGACAAGCCTAAAGGATAACTGGGGACAAGCCCAAAGGATAACTGGGGATAAGCCCAAAGGATAACTGGGGACAAGCCCAAAGGATCGTATGTAAACTGGAGTATGGCCCTCACTGGCGACTATCCAAACTTAGTGACATGAAAATGCCAAAACCTTAGATAACTTGAAAACGTTAGAAACCTTAGGAACGGATGTATGGTACATCTAACATTATACGTGTTAGGGGTGGATTTCTAAATGACCCGTGATCCTCAAATATTATCCTGTTTGGTGATCCTTACTTCTGTGTCAGTTAGTGATCCTCAGAAGTGCTTTAGGATTAGGATCATGGATCATCCTAAGGATCCTTATACTAATGATTGTCTGTTTTGAATTCGTAACTGTTTTGCAGGAATATCAAATGGGACTTGGTCTTGGCGATATTTCTGGAGAATATTCTAACTCTATTCCGCACGTGCTTGGTCAGAAATGGACGTTGTGGAGTCGTGGAGGACTTGCACCAATTGCGGATAGTTTGTTATTTAGATTTTTATTAGATTTAAATGGGGTAGCGAGCTAATTAGACAACACCTTTTTGCTATTTTTGGCTACACACACTCTTACAACCGCTCACAACAGCTCTCGTTCATTCACTTAGCAATTTCGTACACTTTTTACACATTACACTATAGTGATCCTTGTATTTAGCTCGCTATCATCCGAAGTTGTAACACATTACTTGTTTAATTTGAGTTGGTGATCGGTAGTTTCCATCACCCGGGGTTTTTTGTGTCAGAGATCAGCTCTTGATCAAGGGCTTTTTCCCCGTATAAACCTTGTGTCACTTGTTATTTATTTTTCATAGTGATCCTTATTGCTATAAACCAATTCAAGCATCATTCCCCGTAACAGAGAGTTTGGTTACATTATCCTCGTCTGATTTTTTGACCAAAACAGTTTGGCGCCCACCATGGGGCAATTGGTGCTTCATTTCTAAGAAATTCTCATCTTTGTGATCATTCCGGTTCATTGCATACGAGCAGATGGCTTCATCATCAAAGAATACCTCCAGTGAGATGTCTGCAGTCAATTCATCCCAGGGCATTCCACCTTTGCCTCCACCACCTTCTGGACCTCAGAAAAATGCCGAGAAGAAACCAACTCCCATTTTCTCAAAACCTCCAACTTCTTCTGCTTCTTATACTCCTACTACTAGTGACTTGTTTACTCTGATTTTGTAGATGAAGGAGCATATCCAGAAGCAGGACAAGACCAATGAAAGGATCCTTAGAGAAATTGGAGACATCAAGAAACAGAAGAGATCGGCAGAGGATCATTCCCCACTAATGCCCAGATCTTTGAATTTTGATACTCCGGTTATAACTTCTCAGCCTTCAGCGGTTCCAGACGTTCAATATGTTGGAGGACCAAAAGGAGTGCATTACGGGTCATCAGCAATGACTCAGGCTTCAGGGTTACACTCTCAACCATCAGGATCCCATCCTCAGCATATAGGATCCTTTGCAAGCTCAGGAGGATACTCGGGAGCGCAGCAGATTCAAGGGTACTGGCCGTTTCAAGGATCCTCCCAGTTTCAAGGATCCTCTCAGGTTCAAGGATCCTCTCAGGTTCAAGGATCCTCCCAGGTTCAAGGATCCTCCTATGTTCCAGGATCCTCCCAAGTTCAAGGATCCTCCTATGTTCCAGGATCCTCCCAAGTTCAAGGATCCTCCTATGTTCCAGGATCCTCCCAGGTCCAAGGATACTCACAGTTCCAAGGATCCTTCCAGATTCCGGGATCCTTAAGGAGTTTGCAATCAGGAAGTTCCGACATCCATCAGTGAGATTTCATTCCAATGCAAACCATTGCTTCTACTGGTCCATCGGTCATTCCAGAGCCCCAACAATATGGATTAACATCCACTCTTCCTAATTTGAATCCAATGGGAGGTAACACTTTTAATAATTCTTATACTACTAACCATGGCCTTATGCAGGATACAGGTATCAATCATGCCATGGCTAGAGAATTGCAAAAGTTGAAGGACATGATATCAAGTGTCCCAGGAGTGGTCAAGCCTATCCCAGAGATTGCAGATGGGAGCCACAAGATATCTCGTTTTGCACCACCAATCTGTGATGCTGAGATACCCAAGAGGTTCCATGTACCTACCATGAAGTTGTATGATGGTTCAACGGATCCTGAGGAACACATAGCTCAATACAGGGAAAGGATGGAGATCAATCCCATCCCAGAAAGGTTAAAGGAAGCATGTCTGTGCAAGGGATTTGGATCCACTCTTACTGGATCGGCTCTTAAATGGCTGCTAAGTCTTCCTCCTTACTCTATTACCTCATTTGCTAATCTAGTTAACCTATTTAATAACCAATTTTCTTGTAGTAGGAAATTTGAGCGTTTAACTAGTGATCTGTATAGGATAACCCAGGGTCATAATGAATCATTAAGGGATTATATCACTAAATTTAGTAAAGAATCCTTGGATATTCCTAACCTGGATATAGCTACGGCTGTTGAAGCCTTTAAAATGGGATTGCTTAGGGATTCGTTATTCTATGATGATCTTGTTATGACACCATGCAGGAATCTAGATGAGGTAAGAACCCGGGCCCTTAGGTTCATCCGGCTAGAGGATGACAAAAGGATCCAGGAGAGGTTATCAGGACCCTCAAAGCAAGAGAAGCAAGGATCCTCATTCAAGAACAACAAGTTCAGATCCTATAATAGATCTGATAACCAGAATGTGCATGCTGTTGAACAAGAAGAGGATGATGAGGATTATCCTCCAATCTCTTAATATTGTTTTTCTGTTGATAACAATGAACTAATCCTTGCGATGCAGAATTTAGGTGATAAAGCTAGATGGCCCAGAAAAAATGATAGACCAGCCGCAACTAAAGATAAGTCATAGTGGTGTGCATACCATGAAGATTTTGGGCATCTCACAGAAGAATGCATCGCATTGAGAAAAGAAATTGGATACTTGTTGAGCAAGGGGCACTTGAAAGAATTATTGGGGAGAAAGAAGTCAAGGACTCAGGATCCTGAAAGGATCCCAGAGAAATCTCCAGCCCCTCCAGCAGATGCACAAATTATAAACTTTATTTCTGGAGGATCAGACATTTGTGGAACATCCTTCTCTGCAGCCAAAAGACATGCAAAGGAAACCAAGTTGGATAATGGGGATAGACCCATTCGAACATCCAGTGTCTCCGAAGGAAAAGTTATAACTTTTCCTTCGGAGAATGATCGTGTTGACATCCAGGATCCTCATCATGATGGTTTGGTAAGGAAAAGTTATAACTTTCGATGAGGATGATCGTGTTGACATCCAGGATCCTCATCATGATGGTTTGGTTATCACTCTTTTTATTTCTAACCATTTTGTTCGCAGGATCCTTATAGATGGAGGAAGTTCTGTGAACATTATCCAGCTTGATGTTCTCAAGAAGATGAACATCCCTGAATCCGACATCATACCAAGATCCTCTGTGCTCGTGGGATTCAGTGGCGAGACTAAGAATACCCTGGGGGACATTAAACTCCCAATCTATATCGAAGGCCTACATTCTTACCAAAAGTTTTGTGTTATTGACTGTTTATCTTGTTGTAATGTGATCCTTGGCAGGCCTTGGATACACGATATGAAGGCAGTCCCATCCACTTATCATCAATGTGTGAAGCTTCCTAGTCCTTGGGGAATAGTGAAGATTGATAGTGATCAGCAAGAGGCTAAGAACTGCTACACCTCATCAATGAAACCAACATCAAAGTCTAGGGAGCAATAGCAATCAAAGTGTCCTCCAAGGGATGTCTTGGAGGCAAGAGAACAGGATATAGTAGAAATCCTTATGGATCCTGATGATCCTGAATCTATAGTTTATATAGGATCAGGGATCCTTGGCGAAATGAAGGAAGACCTCATATCCTTCCTCAAAAGGAGAAAGACTACCTTTGCATGGAAACATGAAGACATGACAGGTATATCTAAAGATGTAATCACTCACAAACTTGGCATTGATAGATCCTTCAAACCAATCCATCAAAGGAGAAGGAAATTTGCACCAGAAAGAAATGCCATTATCCAGGAGGAGGTAGAGAAATTACTCCGAGCAGGTATGATTAGAGAGGTCAAGTATCCAAGATGGATGGCCAATGTGGTTGTTGTTCAAAAGAAAAACAGAAAGTGGAGGGTATGTGTCGATTTCACCGATTTAAATAAGGCATGTCCCAAGGATCCTTTCCCATTACCCCACATTAACTCCATGGTGGATGCAACTGCGGGTCATGAACTGTTAACTGTTATGGATGCTTCGTCTGGATTTCAACAAATTCAGATGGAACCATCCGATCAAGAGGATACAGCCTTCATGACTCCAACTGGTATATACTGCTATATTGCTATGCCATTCGGACTAAGAAATGCAGGTGCAACTTATCAAAGGCTAGTGAATATGATGTTCAAGGATCAGATTGGACAAACTATGGAGGTTTACATAGACGATATGGTGGTAAAATCAATAAAGGCTGAGGATCACCTAAGAGACTTGGAGGAAGCATTCAATATCCTTGATAAATATAATATGAAGCTTAATCCTTCAAAATGTCACTTTGGTGTTAAAGCAGGTAAATTCTTAGGATATATGGTGACAAAGAGAGGCATTGAAGCCAGTCCAGAACAAATCAAAGCAACAGTGAACATCAAGCCCCCTACCAATGCTAAGGATGTTCAGAGATTAACAGGCAGGATTGCAGCTTTAAACAGATTCATATCCAAATCCTCAGAAAAGTGCAAGGAATTCTATGATATCCTAAGGAAGAACAAGAAATTCGAGTGGACTGAGAAGCATGAAAGTGCTTTAAGAGCTCTTAAGGATTACCTATCTTCGGCCCCGGCTTTGATGAAACCAGAAAAAGGAGATGTGTTATCCTTATATCTTGCGGTATCCTCAAAAGCAGTAAGTGTCGTCCTTGTTAAGGATCACGAAGGTACACAACATCCTGTCTATTATGTAAGTAAGAGTTTACTTGATGCTGAATCCAGGTATTCACACTTAGAAAAACTTATCCTTGCATTAATTATGGCATCTACCAAATTAAGACATTATTTTGAAACTCATGTTATTATCGTCAAAACTAATTTTCCAATCAAGAATGTCCTCAAGAAACCTGAAATGTCAGGAAGGATGGCTAAGTGGGCAGTGAAGCTTAGTGCATATGATATAAGATATGAGCCCAGGACAGCCATTAAATCCCAAGCATTAGCTGACTTTGTGGCAGATTTCAGTAGTGATTTACAAAAGGAAGCTAAATTAGAAGTCCAGCAGCTAGAAGAGACCAAAGATCCTTGGATACTCTACACTGATGGATCCTCAAACATCAAGGGAACATGGCTTGGAATACTACTAAAATCGCCACAGGGGGACATAATACCCCACTCTATAGCTTGTGAGTTCCAAACCACTAACAATGAGGCTGAATACAAAGCCTTGATAGCTGGCTTGCAAATTGCTAAGCATATGAGGATCAGGTATCTTGAGGTACATGTAGATTCTTTGTTAATAACTAATCACTTTAATTGATCCTATGCTGTTAAAGGTGAAAAGCTAATCAAATATCTGGAGTTAGTCAAAGAATTGGCACTCTCTTTTGTATCCTTTAGTTTGACACAGGTACCAAGGGAAGAGAATGCAGAGGCAGATGCACTAGCCAATTTAGGATCATCCTTGAAGATCCCGGAGGATATCAAGATCCCTATTATCCATATCCTGACCCCGGCTATCGAGGATCATGTGGCTATGGAGATAGGAGAGGATTCTGCAATTATCCCTAGTGAGGATACTCAAACTCATTCAGGATCATGGATCCTCCCAATCATGAGATATTTACAACATGGAGAGATTCCTACAGGAGAAAACCCTAGGGCTTTCAAGATTAAGGTATCTCAATTCACAATTTTAAATAATATGTTGTACAAACGATCTCTTGCAGGACCATACTTAAGATGCATTGAGGATCCTGAAATCCAAGAAGTTTTAAAAGACTTCCATGAAGGAGATTGTGGAAACCACACTGGGGGCAGGGCGTTATTCTCAAGGATCCTGAGGACAAGATACTACTGGCCAACCATGAAGAGAGATGCTGTGGAGTATGCTAAGAAATGTGATCCTTGTCAGAGACACAGCAATATCCTTCATCAACCGGCTGAATTTTTGCATCCTATATCCTCCTCTTGGCCATTTATGAGATGGGGTATGGATATAGTTGGTAAGCTCCCTAAGGCACCTGGTGGAAAAGTATTCATGCTTGCTATGACTGATTACTTCTCCAAGTGGATAGAGGCTGAAGCTTTTGCCCAAGTCAGAGAAAAGGAAGTTATATCCTTCATTAAAAGAAATATTATAACTAGATTTGGTATTCCTTCTGAAATTATATGTGATAATGGTTCCCAATTCATTGGGGGCAGAACTACTAATTTTTGTGACAGCTGGGGGATTAAGATGATAACATCAACACCAGTCCACCCACAAGCTAATGGTCAGGCAGAATCCTCCAATAAGATCATCATCAGCAATTTGAAGAAGAAGCTTGGATCCAAGAAAGGGAAATGGGCAGAAGAATTACCTTATGTGCTTTGGGCTGATAGGACAACTCCTAAGAATGCTACAGGCCAAACTCCATTCTCTTTGGTATTTGGGGCAGAATCAGTGATCCCTACAGAAATGGTGGTTCCAACTGCTAGAACCAGTATTCGTGATCCTGAGGAAAATGATGAGAACTTGGTTCAAGACCTGGATACTATAGAAGAAATCAGAGATTTGGCAAGGATAAGGATGGCCAGTTATCAGCAAAGAATGGCCGGTGCCTACAACAAAAATGTTAGGATCAGGAAATTCTAAGTTGGTGAAATGGTACTAAGGAAAGCATTTCAGAATACCACCAATCCTGCTGATGGAAAGTTGGCACCAGAATGGGAAGGCCCTTACTTGATTGAAGCTGAGGCAGGAAAGGGGGCATATCGATTGCTAACAATGGAAGGTGACTTACTACCAAGAGCTTGGAATGCTGTCCATTTGAAGAGATATTTCATGTGATAAGGATCCATGATCCTCACATGATAAATATCCTTAAAGGATCCTTAAAGCATAGATGATCCTCATTTTTGGTAACATTCTAATCTTAAACTATTTCATTTCCTTACTTTCTCACATAAGGATAAGGATCTTGCATCCTTTATCCCCATTTCACGAGATTTTGAGTTTTGAAGGTTCAGGTACCCTTAGCAAAAGCATGATTATCCACACAAGCAACCAGTTACTTGGGTTTGACCCCAGTTATCCTTGGGTTTGACCCCAGTTCCGCCAGTAGCGCACGATAATCCTGGTATAGTTCATGGCAGTGGGACCAGTACTCGCTTTAGGGGCTGATAATTCCATTGTACTGGCTATACCTAGGATCCTACGTATAATGGTAGACGTACCATACATCCGTTCTTAAGGTTTCTAGCGTTTTCACGTTAGCTAAGGTTTTGGCATTTTCATGCCACTAAGTTTGGATAGTCGCCAGTTAGGGCCATACTCCAGTTCACACACGATCCTTGGGCTTGTCCCCAGTTATCCTTCGGGCTTGTCCCCAGTTATCCTTGGGCTTGTCCCCAGTTATCCTTTGGGCTTGTCCCCAGTTATCCTTTGGGCTTGTCCCCAGTTGCTAACCTTTATCTTATAATGGCTTAGTCCCAAGTTATGTTTTATTTCAGGGTTTCGAAGTTAAACAACCAAGGATCCTTGATCCTTACCTTTTACTAAGGTTTGTTCTGTGATTATCCTGGTTATAATAATATTAAGAGTTAGGATCCTAACTTGGATCCTCAGGTATGATCCTTAACTATTTTGATTTTATTCATTGATTATTTGAATAACCCTAATACTTTGACAACTGAACTCATGATCCTTAAAATATACCACTTTTTGGAATTTTTCAACTATAGGATATTTGATCCTGCATTATATCCTAAGTTTTTTATCTAAGTTGTTCAACTTTTCTTACTCAGACAAGTGTAAATCAAAACAATTGAAAAATAAAACAACAACAAGGATAGCAACACAAGATAAGCCAAAAAAGATTAAGGTTATTTTATTAACAAAAGTTTAACCATCAAAGGTTGTCAAAATTACCTACCCCGAGCATCTACCAGCAATACATGTCCCGTCCGCTGGGGTAGGTAAAGGGTGTGCATTGTCTAAAGGTCTTGGTAGTGCAGGAATTAAAAAGATGGCAGGATCACAATGGCTTCATCCCCCAAACAGAGGATCCCTCCACCAGTTGTAATCCTACCTATTGTCCAAAGGATCATTCTTGATCCTTAACCCTAATAGCTATTGTTTAGTTATTACAGACCATCATTGTTTTAAAAACATCACAACCACAAAAAACTACTACCAAATTTAAAAATTGGGCTCCGGCTACGTCTAGGAATGTCCATCATCGCCCAATTGTGCAGCCTACACCTTCGCTGCATCCTCATCCCCTCCAGCTTCGGTATCCTTAACCTGATCCTTCCCGCTGCCTCCAGCCTCGATCGCCAAAACCTCCTCAGCCTCTTCATCATCTTCAAGATCAGCCAACCTCGCTTTCCAGCCCTCAACATCCCAGCTGCTTCTGTCGAAGTTAGGATCTTGAGCTTCCTGGGCCATCTTTAGTTTTGTCTGATACATTGTGATGGTAGCAGAGACCTTTGCACCTTCTATGAGATCATGCTTCTCATAGTCGATGTCGATCAGGATTTTAGCTGTCATAGTCTTGGCATCTTGAAGAGCTTTTTTCAAGATCAGCAATCTTAAGATCCTTAAGCACTGCAACTTGTTGGAGGTCAGCAATCTTCTTATCCAGCTCCTCGACACTTCCCACATAATCTTCAATCTCAGCAAATTTCTGCAAAGAAAAAGACAAAGCAGTTCAAGATCAGGTGATCCTCAAATGAATAGGATACCTAGGCAGAATTGGTGATCCTCACGTCATTGAAGTATTCAAGGAACTGGTGGAGGATCAGTGGTAGGCCTTGTAGGTCCTCTGTGTCAGAAGTTTTCCTCTTCTTGCCACCCCTTCCTTTAGTGGGTGCCTTGGGAATGGAGATGCTAGGACTGGTAGTGGCCCTCTTCTTCCTGGATCGAACAACATCAAGGTCGGCCGTGTTGAATTGGGAGGCAGGCTTGGAAGATTTTCCGGCGCCTACACATTTAAAGCAAGATAAGTATCCTTATCCTATTTCAATATAACTATTTATTTTAATATTCAACTATACAAAAAGCAGGATACTTACTTGACATGGTGATGGAACCTGAGGATACTTCTTGTGAGTCTTGGGTGTCTATCTTGAATGACCTTATTTCAGGATCAAGCCTCCAAAAAGCAGCAAGCCTATCCTTGGTTGCAGGTGTTGTGATGAGGTGCGAAACAGAAATAGCTGCATAACACAAGACAAAAAGGGGTTAGTGATCCTTTCACAAGAGCCAGATTACCTGATGATCCTTCTCAGGATCCTCTGTCCTACCATTGGTGGACCACTTCCTGGGTAAATGCTTTCCGTTTGGAATGGTATCCCTCCTGATAAAGAAGAAGCGTCGTTTCCAATTTGTGTCATTCTTGGTGGCTTTAAAAATGGGGTGTTCTTCGCCGGGTTTTCGCTTAAACAGATATCGATGGGATCCAAACGTCATGAGATCATACATCTGTGTCAGCTCTGACATTCCTAAATCAATCCCTTCCTGCTCTATGATCCTCTCCAGGGTATACAAGACCCTCCAAATCATCGGCATGGCTTGGATGTAAGAGATGCCGGTAAGAGAAAAGAAGGATTGGGTAAAGTCTGGAAAAGGATAGGTGTATCCTATGGTGAATGGAGTAACTGGAAGGGCAACCCATGTTTCAGAAACATAGTCGCTCAGAACCGTGGGATCGAAAGGTTTGAAAAAGGCGTTCGCCGGAAAGCAATGACGGATCTTATCTACTTGAGCATCAGTAAAGCAACACCTCTCATGTACTGAGTCTTTGATAATCCCTTGACTCTTCATGGGGCTATCCTTCTGGTGATCCTTGGCGGGGGAAGACCGGAGCATCATTGATGTTGGTAAAGAAAGAAAAACAGAGTAAGAGAAGGAGAAATAAGAGAAGAGATACCTGATTGGTCTTTGACTGAGAATTTAAAGGGAGTTTCTTCGGATTTAAATGCATATTGATCCTATCTCTAACTCCTATTTATAATGATGATTTGCAGGATTGTCACTTCAGTGACGTCAGCTTTGCAACGGCTAGTCTGTCTTCAACGGCTAGTTATCCGTTAGTTTGTTGCGGATAAGATCGAAAAAATATAACTCGTTTATTTACGATATAACTCCTTATATTTTGGGGGCAATTGTTAGGGGTGGATTTCTAAATGACCTGTGATCCTCAAATATTATCCTGTTTGGTGATCCTTACTTCTGTGTCAGTTAGTGATCCTCAGAAGTGCTTCAGGATCAGGATCATGGATCATCCTAAGGATCCTTATACTAATGATTGTCTGTTTTGAATTCGTAACTGTTTTGCAGGAATATCAAATGGGACTTGGTCTTGGCGATATTTCTGGAGAATATTCTAACTCTATTCCGCACGTGCTTGGTCAGAAATGGACGTTGTGGAGTCGTGGAGGACTTGCACCAATTGCGGATAGTTTGTTATTTAGATTTTTATTAGATTTAAATGGGGTAGCGAGCTAATTAGACAACACCTTTTTGCTATTTTTGGCTACACACACTCTTACAACCGCTCACAACAGCTCTCGTTCATTCACTTAGCAATTTCGTACACTTTTTACACATTACACTATAGTGATCCTTGTATTTAGCTCGCTATCATCCGAAGTTGTAACACATTACTTGTTTAATTTGAGTTGGTGATCGGTAGTTTCCATCACCCGGGGTTTTTTGTGCCGGAGATCAACTCTTGATCAAGGGCTTTTTCCCCGTATAAACCTTGTGTCACTTGTTATTTATTTTTCATAGTGATCCTTATTGCTATAAACCAATTCAAGCATCATTCCCCGTAACAGAGAGTTTGGTTACATTATCCTCGTCTGATTTTTTGACCAAAACAATACGTAGTGTTTTGGTCAAAAATCAGACGAGGATAATGCAACCAAACTCTCTGTTATGGGGTATGATGCTTGAATTGGTAAACAACAATGAGGATCACTATGAAATGAATTGCACAGGAGACACAAAGATTTATACGAGTAAAAAGCATTTGATCAATGAATGATCTCCGGCATAAAAAACCTCGGGTAATGGAAACTACCAATCACCAACTCAAATTAAACAATAATTCTTTTACAACTTCGGATGATAGCGAACTAAATACAAGGATCGCTATAGTGTATCGTGTAGAAATGTATGAAAAATGCTAAGTGTTTTGCCGAGAGCTGGTGAGTGTAGTTGTACGAGTGCGTGTAGCCAAAAAATAGCCAAGTGTTGTCTAATTAGCTCGCTTCCCCGTTTAAATTTAGTAAAATATCTAAATAACTAACTATCCGCAATTCATGCCTTCTCCCCACGATCTCCATAACGTTCACCATGGTCAAGCACGTGCGGAATAAATGTGGAATATTCTCCAGGAACGTTACCAAGACTAAGTCCAAGCTGGTACTCCTGCAAAACAATAATGAAATCATAGCAAACAATCATTAGTATAAGGATCCTTAGGATGATCCATGATCCTGATCCTGAAGCACTTCTGAGGATCACTAACTAACACAGAAGTAAGGATCACCAAGCAGGATAACAATTGAGGATCACGGGTCATTAAGAAATCCTCCCCTAACAATTGCCCCTAAAATATAAGGAGTAATATTGTAAATAAACGAGTTGTATTTTGTTGATCTTATCCGTAACATACTAACGGATAACTAGCCGTTGAAGACGGACTAGCTGTTGCAAACCTGACGTCACTGAAGTGACAATCCTGCAAATCATCATTATAAATAGGAGTTAGAGATAGGATCAATTTGCATTTAAATCCAAGAGAAACTCCCTTTAAATTCTCATCCGAAGATCAATCAGGTATCTCTTTTCCTATTTCTCCTTCTCTTACTCTGTTTTTCTTTCTTTACCAACATCACGTTAAGAATGATGCTCCGGTCCTCCCCTGCCAAGGATCACCAGAAGGATAGCCCCTTGAAGAGTCAAGGGATCATCAAAGACTCAGCAAATGAGAGGTGTTGCTTTACCGACCCACAAGTAGATAAGATCCGACACTGCTTTCCGGCGAACACCTTTTTCAGACCCTTCGATCCCACTGTTCTGAGCGACTATATTTTTGAGACATGGGTTGCCTTTCCGGTTACCCCATTCACCATAGGATACACCTATCCTTTTCCAGCTTTTACCCAATCCTTTTTCTCCCTTACCGGCATCTCCTACATCCAAGCTATGCCGATGATCTGGAGGGTCTTATATACCCTTGAAAGGATCATAGAGCAGGAAGGGATTGATTTAGGAATGTCGGAACTGGCAGAGATGTATGATCTCACGACATTTGGATCCCACCGATATCTGTTTAAGCGAAAACCCGGCGAAGAACATCCCATTTTTAAAGCCACCAAGAACGATACAAACTGGAAACGACGCTTTTTCTTTGTCAGAAGGGATACCATTCCAAATGGAAAGGATCTACCAAGGAAGTGGTCCACCCATGGTAGGACAGAGGATCCTGAGAAGGATCACCAGGTAATCTTGCTCTTGTGATAGGATCACTAACCCCCTTTTGTTTTATGTTATGCAGCTGTCACTGTTTCACACCTCATACCGTCTCCTGATACTAAGGAAAGGCTTGCTGTATTTAGAAGACTCGGTCCTGAAACAAGATCATTTAAGACAATCACCCAGGATTCTCAAGAGGTATCCTCATGCTCAGTCACCATGTCAAGTAAGTATCCTGCTTTTTATATAGTTAAAGATTTAAATAAATAGTTAAATAGAAATAGGATAAGAATGTGTTGGTGCCGGAAAAGCTTCCAAGCCTGCCTCCCAGTTCAACATGGCCGACCTTGACACTGTTCGATCCAGAAAGAAGAAGGCCATTGCCAGCCCTAGTGTCTCCATCCCTAAGGCACCCACTAAAGGAAAAGGTGGCAAGAAGAGGAAAAACTCTGAGATAGAGGATCTACAAGGCCTGCCACTGATCCGCTACCAGTTCCTTGAATACTTCAATGACGTGAGGATCACCAATTCTGCCTAGGTATCCTACTTATTTGAGGATCACCTGATCTTGAACTGCTTTGTCTCTTTTGCAGAAATTTGCTGAGATTGAAGACTACATGGGGAGCATTGAGGAGCTGGATAAGAAGATTGCTGACCTCCAACAAGTTGCAGTGCTCAAGGATCTTAAGATTGCTGATCTCAAAAAATCCCTTCAAGACGCCAAGACTAAGACAGCTAAGATCTTGATCGACATTGACTACGAGAAGCATGATCTCATAGAAGGTGCAAAGGTCTCCGCTGCCATCACAATGTACAAGACAAAACTGAAGATGGCCCAGGAGGCTCAAGATCCTGACTTCGACAGAAGCAGCTGGGATGTTGAGGGTTGGAAGGCGAGGTTAGCTGATCTGGAAGATGATGAGGAGGCTGAGGAGGTTTTGGCGATCGAAGCTGGAAGCAGTGGAAAGGATTAGGTGAAGGATACCGAAGCTGGAGGGGATGAAGATGCAGCGAAGGTGTAGGCTGCATGATTGGGCGATGATGGACATTCCTAGACGTAGCCGGAGCCCAATTTTTTAAATTCGGTTGTAGTTTGTTTTGTGGTTGTGCTGTTTTAAAACAATGATGGTCCGTATTTGAACAATAGTTTTAGCATTAAGGATCTAGGATCCTTTGGACAATAGGTAGGATTACAAATGGTGGAGGGATCCTCTGTTTGGGGGATGAAGCCATTGTGATCCTGCCGCCTTTTGATTTCCTGCACTTGCTATAACCGCATAAACAATGGACACCCGTTGCCAACCCATGTGGACGGGCCACGTTTTGCTGGTAGAAACGTGGGTTGGCAATTTTGACAACCTTCGACTGTTAAACCTTTGTTAATAAAATAACTTTAATCTTTTTTGGCTTATCTTATGTTGTTATCCTTGTTTGTCCTTTTAATTTTCAATTGTTTTGATGTACACTTGTCTGAGTAAGAAAAGTTGAACAACTTAGATAAAAAATTTAGGATATGATGCAGGATCAAATATCCTATAGTTGAAAAATTCCAAAGGTGGTATATTTTAAGGTTCATGAGTTCAGTTGTCAAAGTATTAAGGTTATTCAAATAATCAATGAATAAAATCAAAATAGTTGAGGATCATACCTGAGGATCCAAGTTAGGATCCTAACCCTTAATACTATAACCAGGATAACCATAGGACAAACCTTAGTAAGAGGTAAGGATCAAGGTTCCTTGGTTGTTTAACTTCGAAGACCTGAAATAGAACATAACTTGGGACTAAGCCATTATAAGATAAAAGTTAGCAACTGGGGACAAGCCCAAAGGATAACTGGGGACAAGCCCAAGGATAACTGGGGAGAAGCCCAAGGATAACTAGGGACAAGCCCAAGGATAACTGGGGACAAGCCCAAGGATCGTGTGTGAACTGGAGTATGGCCCTAACTGGCGACTATCCAAACTTAGTGGCATGAAAATGCCAAAACATTAGCTAACGTGAAAACGTTAGAAACCTTAAGAACGGATGTATGGTACGTCTACCATTATACGTAGGATCCTAGGTATAGCCAGTACAATGGAATTATCAGCCCCTAAAACGAGTACTGGTCCCACTGCCATGAACTATACTAAGATCATCGTGCGCTACTGGCGGAACCGGGGTCAAGCCCAAATAACTGGGGTCAAACCCAAGTAACTGGTTGCTTTTGTGGATAATCATCCTTTTGCTAAGAGTACCTGAACCTTCAAAACTCAAAATCACGTGAAAGGGGGATAAAGGATGCAGGATCCTTATCCTTATGTGAGAAAGTAAGGAAATGAAATAGTTTAAGATTAGAATATTACCAAAATGAGGATCATCTGTGCTTTAAGGATCCTTTAAGGATATTTATCGTGTGAGGATCATGGATCCTTATCGCATGAAGTATTTCTTCAAATGGACAGCATTCCAGGCTCTAGGTAGCAAATCACCTTCCATTATTAGCAATCGATATGCCCCCTTTCCAGCCTCAGCTTCAATCAAGTAAGGTCCTTCCCATTTTGGTGCCAACTTTCCATCAGCAGGATTGGTGGTATTCTGAAATGCTTTCCTTAGTACCATATCACCAACTTGGAATTTCCTGATCCTGACATTTTTGTTGTAGGCTCCAGCCATTCTTTGCTGATAACTGGCCATCCTTATCCTTGCCAAATCTCTGATTTCTTCTATAGTATCCAGGTCTTGAACCAAGTTCTCATCATTTTCCTCAGGATCACGAATACTTGTTCTAGCAGTTGGAACCACCATTTCTGTAGGGACCACTGATTCTGCCCCAAATACCAAAGAGAATGGAGTTTGGCCTGTAGCATTCTTAGGAGTTGTCCTATCAGCCCAAAGCACATAAGGTAGTTCTTCTGCCCATTTCCTTTTCTTGGATCCAAGCTTCTTCTTCAAATTGTTGATGATGATCTTATTGGAGGATTCTGCCTGACCATTAGCTTGTGGGTGGACTGGTGTTGATGTTATCATCTTAATCCCCTAGCTGTCACAAAAGTTAGTAGTTCTGCCCCCAATGAATTGGGAACCATTATCACATATAATTTCAGAAGGAATACCAAATCTAGTTATAATATTTCTTTTAATGAAGGATATAACTTCCTTTTCTCTGACTTGGGCAAAAGCTTCAGCCTCTATCCACTTGGAGAAGTAATCAGTCATAGCAAGCATGAACACTTTTCCACCAGGTGCCTTAGGGAGCTTACCAACTATATCCATGCCCCATCTCATGAATGGCCACGTGGAGGATATAGGATGCAATAATTCAGCTGGTTGATGAAGGATATTGTTGTGTCTCTGACAAGGATCACACTTCTTAGCATACTCCACAGCATCTCTCTTCATAGTTGGCCAATAGTATCCTGTCCTTAGGATCCTTGAGAATAATGCCCTGCCCCCAGTGTGGTTTCCACAATCTCCTTCATGGAAGTCTTTTAAAACTTCTTGGATTTCAGGATCCTCAATGCATCTTAAATATGGTCCTGCAAGAGATCGTTTATACAACATATTATTTAAAATTGTGAATTGAGATACCTTAATTTTGAAATCCCTAGGGTTTTCTCCTGTAGGAATCTCTCCATGTTGTATGTATATCATGATTGGAAGGATCCATGATCCTGAATGAGATTGATTATCATCACTAGGGATGATTGCAGAATCCTCTGCTATCTCCATAGCCACATGATCCTCGATAGCCGGGGTCAGGATATGGATAAAAGGGATCTTGATATCCTCCGGGATCTTCAAGGATGATCCTAAATTGGCTAATGCATCTGCCTCTGCATTCTCTTCCCTTGGTACCTGTGTCAAACTAAAGGATACAAAAGAGAGTGCCAATTCTTTGACTATCTCGAAATATTTGATTAGCTTTTCACCTTTAACAGCATAGGATCCATTAAAGTGATTTGTGATTAACAAAGAATCTACATGTACCTCAAGATACCTGATCCTCATATGCTTAGCAATTTGCAAGCCAGCTATCAAGGCTTCATATTCAGCCTCATTGTTAGTGGTTTGGAACTCACAAGCTATAGAGTGGGGTATTATGTCCCCCTGTGGCGATTTTAGTAGTAAACCAAGCCCTGTTCCTTTGATATTTGAGGATCCATCAGTATAGAGTATCCAAGGATCCTTGGTCTCCTCTAGCTGCTGAACTTCTAACTCAGCTTCCTTTTGCAAATCACTACTGAAATCTGCCACAAAGTCGGCTAATGCTTGGGATTTAATGGCTGACCTGGGTTCATATCTTATATCATATGCACTAAGCTTCACTGCCCACTTAGCCATTCTTCCTGACATTTCAGGTTTCCTGAGGACATTCTTAATTGGAAAATTAGTTTTGACGATAATAGCATGAGTTTCAAAATAATGTCTCAATTTAGTAGATGCCATAATTAATGCGAGGATAAGTTTTTCTAAGTGTGAATACCTGGATTCAGCATCAAGTAAACTCTTACTTACATAATAGACAGGATGTTGTGTACCTTCGTGATCCTTAACAAGGACGGCACTTACTGCTTTTGAGGATACCGCGAGATATAAGGATAACACATCTCCTTTTTCTGGTTTCATCAAAGCCGGGGCCGAGGATAGGTAATCCTTAAGAGCTCTTAAGGCACTTTCATGCTTCTCAGTCCACTCGAATTTCTTGTTCTTCCTTAGGATATCATAGAATTCCTTGCACTTTTCTGAGGATTTGGATATGAATCTGTTTAAAGCTGCAATCCTGCCTGTTAACCTCTGAACATCCTTAGCATTGGCAGGGGACTTGATGTTCACTATAGCTTTGATTTGTTCTGGACTGGCTTCAATGCCTCTCTTTGTCACCATATATCCTAAGAATTTTCCTGCTTTAACACCAAAGTGACATTTTGAAGGATTAAGTTTCATGTTATATTTGTCAAGGATATTGAATGCTTCCTCCAAGTCTCTTAGGTGATCCTCAGCCTTTTTTGATTTTACTACCATATCATCTATGTAAACCTCCATAGTTTGTCCAATTTGATCCTTGAACATCATATTCACTAGCCTTTGATAAGTTGCACCTTCATTTCTTAGTCCAAATGGCATAGCAATATAACAGTATATACCAGTTGGAGTCATAAAGGCTATATCCTCTTGATCGGATGGTTCCATCTGAATTTGTTGAAATCCAGATGAAGCATCCATAAAAGTTAACAGTTCATAACCCGCAGTTGCATCCACCATGGAGTCAATGTGGGGTAATGGGAAAGGATCCTTGGGACATGCCTTATTTAAATCAGTGAAATCGACACATACCCTCCACTTTCCGTTTTTCTTTTGAACAACAACCACATTGGCCAACCATCTTGGATACTTGACCTCTCTAATCATACCTGCTCGGAGTAATTTCTCTACCTCCTCCTGGATAATAGCATTTCTTTCTGGTGCAAATTTCCTCCTCTTTTGATGGATTGGTTTGAAGGACCTATCAATGCCAAGTTTGTGAGTGATTATATCTTTAGATATACCTGTCATGTCTTCGTGTTTCCATGCAAAGGTAGTCTTTCTCCTTTTGAGGAAGGATATGAGGTCTTCCTTTATTTCGCTAAGGACCCCTGATCCTATATAAACTTTAGATTCAGGATCATCAGGATCCATAAGGATTTCTACTACATCCTGTTCTCTTGCCTTCAAAACATCCCTTGGAGGACGCTTTAATTGCTATTGCTCCCTTGATTTTGATGCTGGTTTCATTGATGAGGTGTAGCAGTTCTTAACCTCTTGCTGATCACTATCAATCTTCACTATTCCCCAAGGACTAGGAAGCTTCACACATTGATGATAAGTGGATGGGACTGCCTTCATGTCATGTATCCAAGGCCTGCCAAGGATAACATTACAACAAGATAAACAGTCAATAACACAAAATTTTTTGTAAGAATGTAGGCCTTCGATATAGATCGGGAGTTTAATGTCCCCCAGAGTATTCTTAGTCTCGCCACTGAATCCCACGAGCACAGAGGATCTTGGTATGATATCGGATTTAGGAATATTCATCTTCTTGAGGACATCAAGCTGGATAATGTTCACAGAGCTTCCTCCGTCTATAAGGATCCTGCGAACAAAATGGTTAGAAATAAAAAGAGTGATAACCAAACCATCATGATGAGGATCCTGAATGTCAACACGATCATCCTCATCAAAAGTTATAACTTTTCCTTCGGAGACACTGGATGTTCGAATGGGTCTATCTCCATTATCCATCTTGGTTTCCTTTGCATGTCTTTTAGCTGCAGAGAAGGATGTTCCACAAATGTCTGATCCTCCAGAAATAAAGTTTATAACTTGTGCATCTGCTGGAGGGGCTGGAGCTTTCTCTGGGATCCTTTCAGGATCCTGAGTCCTTGACTTCTTTCTCCCTAATAATTCTTTCAAGTGCCCCTTGCTCAACAAGTATCCAATTTCTTTTCTCAGTGCGATGCATTCTTCTGTGAGATGCCCAAAATCTTCATGATACGCACACCACTTTGACTTGTCTTTAGTTGCAGCTGGTCTGTCATTTTTCCTGGGCCATCTAGCTTTATCACCTAAATTCTGCATCGCAAGGATTAGTTCATTGTTATCAACAGAAAAGCAATATTCGGAAATTGGAGGATAATCCTCATCATCCTCTTCTTGTTCAACAACATGCACATTCTGGTTATCAGATTTGTTATAGGATCTGAACTTGTTGTTCTTGAATGAGGATCCTTGCTTCTCTTGCTTTGAGGATCCTGCTAACCTCTCTTGGATCCTTTTGTCATCCTCTAGCCGGATGAACCTAAGGTCCCGGGTTCTTACCTCGTCTAGATTCCTGCATGGTGTCATAACAAGATCATCATAGAATAATAATCCCTAAGCAATCCCATTTTAAAGGCTTCAACAGCCGTAGCTATATCCAGGTTAGGGATATCTAAGGATTCTTTACTAAATTTAGTGATATAATCCCTTAATGATTCATTATGACCTTGGGTTATCCTATACAGATCACTAGTTAAACGCTCAAATTTTCTACTACAAGAAAACTGGTTATTAAATAGGTTAACTAGATTAGCAAAGGAGGTAATAGAGTAAGGGGGAAGACTTAGCAGCCATTTAAGAGCCTATCCAGTAAGAGTGGATCCAAATCCCTTGCACAGACATGCTTCCTTTAACCTTTCTGGGATGGGATTAATCTCCATCCTTTCCCTGTACTGTGCTATGTGTTCTTCAGGATCTGTTGAACCATCATACAACTTCATGGTAGGCACATGGAACCTCTTGGGTATCTCAACATCACAGATTGGTGGTGCAAAACGAGATATCTTGTGGCTCCCATCTGCAATCTCCGGGATAGGCTTGACCACTCCTAGGACACTTGATATCATATCCTTTAACTTTTGAAATTCTCTGGCCATGGCATGATTGATACATGTATCCTACATAAGGCCATGGTTAGTGGTATAAGAATTATTGAATACCCATTGGATTCAAATTAGGAAGAGCGGATGTGAATCCATATTGTTGAGGCTCTGGAATGACCGATGGACCAGTAGAAGCAATGGTCTGCATTGGAATGAAATCTCCCTGATGGATATCGGAGCTCCCTGATTGCAAACTCCTTAAGGATCCCGGAATCTGGAAGGATCCCTGAAACTGAGAGGATCCTTGGACCTGGGAGGATCCTGGGACGTAGGAAGATCCTTGAACCTGGGAGGATCCTTGAACCTGGGAGGATCCTTGAACCTGGGAGGATCCTTGAACCTGGGAGGATCCTTGAAACTGAGAGGATCCTTGAACCTGGGAGGATCCTTGAAACGGCCAGAATCCTTGAATCTGCTGCGCTCCTGAGTATCCTCCTGAGCTTACGAAGGATCCTATAGGCTGAGGATGGGATCCTGCTGGTTGGAAGTATGACCCTGAAGCCTGAGTCATTGCTGATGATCCGTAATGCACTCCTTTTGGCCCTCCCACATATTGAACATCTGGAACCGCTGAAGGCTGAGAAGTTATAACCGAAGTATCGAAATTCAAAGATCTGGGCATCAGTGGGGAATGATCCTCTGCCGATCTCTTCTGTTTCTTGATGTCTTCAATTTCTCTAAGAATCCTTTCATTGGTCTTATCCTGCTGCTGTATATGCTCCTTCATCTGCAAAATCAGAGTAAACAAGTCACTAGTAGTAGCAGTATAAGAAGCAGAAGAAGTTGGAGGTTTTGAGAAAATGGGAGTTGGTTTCTTCTCAGCATTTTTCTGAGGTCCAAAAGGTGGTGGAGGCAAAGGTGGAATGCCTGGGATGAATTGACTGCAGACATCGCACTGGAGGTGTTCTTTGATGATGAAGCCATCTGCTTGGATGTAACGAACCGAAATGATCACAAGAATGAGAATTTCTTAGGAATGAAGCACCAATTGCCCCACGGTGGGCGCCAAACTGTTTTGGTCAAAAATCAGACGAGGATAATGCAACCAAACTCTCTGTTATGGGGTATGATGCTTGAATTGGTAAACAACAATGAGGATCACTATGAAATGAATTGCACAGGAGACACAAAGATTTATACGAGGAAAAAGCCCTTGATCAATGAATGATCTCCGGCATAAAAAACCTTGGGTGATGGAAACTACCAATCACCAACTCAAATTAAACAATAATTCTTTTACAACTTCGGATGATAGCGAGCTAAATACAAGGATCACTATAGTGTATCGTGTAGAAATGTATGAAAAATGCTAAGTGTTTTGCCGAGAGCTGGTGAGTGTAGTTGTACGAGTGCGTGTAGCCAAAAAATAGCCAAGTGTTGTCTATTTAGCTCGCTTCCCCTTTTAAATTTAGTAAAATATCTAAATAACTAACTATCCGCAATTCATGCTTTCTCCCCACGATCTCCATAACGTTCACCATGGTCAAGCACGTGCGGAATAAACGTGGAATATTCTCCAGGAACGTTACCAAGACTAAGTCCAAGCTGGTACTCCTGCAAAACAATAATGAAATCATAGCAAACAATCATTAGTATAAGGATCCTTAGGATGATCCATGATCCTGATCCTGAAGCACTTCTGAGGATCACTAACTAACACAGAAGTAAGGATCACCAAGCAGGATAACAATTGAGGATCACGGGTCATTAAGAAATCCTCCCCTAACACGTAGGATCCTGAATATAGCCAGTACAATGAAATTATCAGCCCCTAAAGCGAGTACTGGTCCCATTGCCATGAACTATACCCGGATCATCGTGCGCTACTGACGAAACTGGGGATAGGCCCAAGCTGGGGTCAAGCCCAAATAACTGGATACTTCTGTGGATACTCAATCCTTAGATAAGGATACCTGAACCTTCAAAACTCAGAATCAAGTGAAAGGAGGATGCAGGATCCTTATCCTTATATAAGAGAATAAAAGAATGAAATAGTTTGAGATTAGAATGTTACCAAAATGAGGATCATCTGTTCTGTAAGGATCCTTCAAGGATACTTGTCATGTAAGGATCATGGATCCTTGTCACATGAAATATTTCTTCAAATGGACAGTATTCCAAGCTCTTGGTAGCAAATCACCTTCCATTGTTAGCAATCGATATGCCCCATTTCCTGCTTCAGCTTCAATCAAATAAGGGCCTTCCCATTTTGGTGCCAACTTTCCATCAGCGGGATTGGTGGTATTCTGAAATGCTTTCCTTAATACCATATCACCAACTTGGAATTTCCTGATCCTGACATTTTTGTTGTAGGCTCCAGCCATCCTTTGTTGATAACTAGCCATCCTTATCCTTGCCAAATCCCTGATTTCTTCTATAGTATCCAAGTCTTGAACCAAGTTTTCAGCATTTTCTTCAGGATCACGAATGCTTGTTCTTGCAGTTGGAACCACCATCTCTGTAGGGATCACTGATTCTGCCCCAAATACCAAAGAAAATGGAGTTTGGCCAGTAGCATTCTTGGGAGTTGTCCTATCGGCCCAAAGCACATAAGGTAGTTCTTCTGCCCATTTTCCTTTCTTGGATCCAAGCTTATTCTTCAAATTGTTGATGATGATCTTGTTGGATGATTCTGCCTGACCATTAGCTTGTGTGGACTGGTGTTGATGTTATCATCTTAATCCCCCAGCTGTCACAAAAGTTAGTAGTTCTATTCCCAATAAATTGGGATCCATTATTGTTTTGGTCAAGAATCAAGCAATGACAATGTAACCAAACTTTCTGTTATGAGGTATGATGCTTGAATTAATGAACAACAATAAGGATCACTATGAAGTGTAATGAACAAGTGACACGAAGATTTATACGAGGAAAAAGCCCTTGATCAATGAATGATCTCCGGCATAAAAAACCTCGGGTGATGGAAACTACCGATCACCAACTCAAATTAAACAAGAAATGTATTACAACTTCGGATGATAGCGAGCTAAGTACAAGGATCACTATAGTGTATTGTGTAGAAAATGTGTGTAATCGCCAAATGTGTTAGCGAGAGCTGATGAGAGCAGTTGTATGAATGTGTGTGTAGCCAAAAATAGCCAAGTCCTCTAAAAAATAGCCCGCTACCCCCTTAAAATTAGAAAATATCTAGCCTAACTAACTGTCCGCAAATGGTGCAAGTCCTCCACGACTCCATAACGTCCATTTCTGGCCAAGCACGTGCGGAATAGACTTAGAATATTCTCCAGGAATATCGCCAAGAGCAAGTCCAAGTTGATACTCCTGCAAAACAATTACGAATTCAAAGTAGACAATCGTTAGTACAGGGATCCTTATAGTGATCCATGATCCTGATCCTGCAACACTTTTGAGGATCACTACTTCAGACAGAATTGAGGATCACTAAACCCAACAGTAAATAAGGATCACTGATCATTTAGAAATCCACCCCTAACAATTGCCCCCAAAATATAAGGAGTAATTATGTAAATAAATGAGTTATATTTTGTTCTTATCCGTAACGAATTAATCAGATAACTGACGTCACTGAGGTGATTATCCTGCAGAATCATTATTATAAATAGGAGTTAGAGATAGGGATCAATCAGCATTCAAATTCAAGAGAACTCCCTTTAAATTCTCATCCGACGATCAAGCAGGTAACTCTTTTCCTTTTCTTCTTTTACGTTTTCTTCCTCTGTTCATCTTTCTCCACCTTCTTCAAATCAAGATGATGTTGAGATCCCCACCAGCCAAGGATCATAAGAAGGAAAGTCCTCTCAAGAACCAGGGGATCATTGAAGATTCGGTGAAAGAAATATGTTGTTTCTCTGATCCACAAATAGACAGAATTCGCCACTGTTTCCCGGCGAACACCATTTTCAAACCATTTGATCCCACCGTTTTAAGAGATTATGTCTCTGAAACTTGGGTAGCCTTCCCAGTCACACCTTTCACAATAGGATATTCGTATCCTTTTCCAGCCTTTACCCAATCCTTTTTCTCCCTTACCGGCATCTCCTACATCCAGGCTATGCCGATAATCTGGAGGGTCTTATATACCCTTGAAAGGATCATTGAACAAGAAGGAATTGACTTGGGAATGTCAGAATTAGCCGAGATGTATGACCTTACCACATTTGGATCCCACCGATATCTATTCAAGCGTAAACCCGGAAAAGAACATCCCATCTTTAAAGCTACTAAAAATGATACCAACTGGAAACGGCGGTTCTTCTTCGTCAGAAGGGATTCTATCCCGGTGGAAAGGATCTGCCAAGGAAATGGAGCACCCATGGTAGGGTAGGAGGATCCTTAGAAGGATCACTAAGTAAGCTCATTTCCTATAATGATTACTAATATGCTTTTGTTTCTTTTGTACAGCTATCACATTCTCGCATATTATTCCTTCAGCTGCCACCAAGGGGAGACTTGCTGCTTTTAGAAAACTTGATCCTGCCACGAGATCATTCAAAACAAACAACCAGGATTCTCAAGAGGTATCCTCAGGCTCTGTCACCATGTCAAGTAAGTATCCTGTTCTTTTTATATTCAAATGTTTAAATAAATAGTTATATATGAATAGAATAAGGACACTTATCTGTTTTGGGTGTGTAGGCGCTAGAAAGTCATCAAGATCTGCTTCCAAATTTAGTGTCACTGAGCTTGACACCGTATGATCCAAGAAAAATCTGTTGCTAGCCCCTCCGTTGTAATCCCCAAAGCTACCACTTCAAAGGGAAGAGGTGGAAAGAAGAGAAAGACTTCCGAAGCTGACAACCTACAAGGCCTACCTCTAATCTGCCATCAATTCCTCGAGTACTTCAATGATGTAAGGATCACTGACTCAGCTTAGTTACCCTATCCACTTGAGGATCACTTAATTCTAATCTTTGCATTGTCTTCTTTGTAGAAATTTGCTGAGATAGAGAACTATGTTGGGAATGTTGAGGAGCTTGAGGAGAAGCATTCTGACCTCCAAAAGGTTGCGGTGCTCAAGGATCACAAAATTGCTTCCCTTGAAAAGGATCTCCTTGATGCCAAAGCTCAGACAGCTGCTATTCTGATCAACTTCGATTATGAAAAGCACGAGATCACACAGGATGCTAAAGTCTCTGCTGCCATAGCGATGTACAAGACCAAATTGCAGATGGCCTCAGAAGCTCAGGATCCTGCCTTTGATAGGAGCAGCTGGGATGTGGAAGGCTGGAAGGCTAGGCTGGCTGAATTGGAGGATGAGGATGAGGCTGATGAGGTTCTGGAAATTGAGGCTAGTGGTAGTGGCAAGGATCATGCAAAGGATACTAGAGCTGGAGGGGATGATGATGCAGCGAAGGTGTAGGCTGCTTGAATGGGCGATGAAGGACATTTCTTGACGCAGCCGGAGCCCATTTTTTAGTTTGGTTATGGTTTTTTGTTTTGATGATGTTTTGATAAACAATGGTTGGGCTGTACTTGAACAATAGTAATTAGGGTTGAGGATCATGGATGATCCTTTGAACAATAGGTAGGATTACAAATGGTGGAGGGATCCTCTGTTTGGGGGATGAAGCCATTGTGATCCTGCCGTCTTTAATTTCCTGCACTTGTTAGACCTATGAACAATGGACACCCTTTGCCAACCCATGTGGACGGGCCACGTTTTGTTGGTAGAAACGTGGGTTGGCAATTTTGACAACCTTAAAAGGGTTTAAGCTTTTGTGAATAAAATGACTTTAACTTTTTGGCTATATCCTGTGTTGATATCCTTATGGTTATTTTATTTTTCAATCTATTGTGATGTTCATGTTGTTTAAACTTATCAAGTAAGGAAAAAAATTTAAAAAATATCCCTTAAGAGTTAAGGATATGATCAAGGATCACATAAAAAAATAGTTTAAGGATCATAAGTTCAGTTGTCAAAGGATAAGTGTCACTTAAATACATAATGAATAAAATCAAAACAGTTAAGGATCATACCTGAGAATCCAAGTTAGGATCCTATCCTTTAACACTTAAAATTAGGATAACCCAAGATACAAACCTTAGTTGAAAGTAAGGATCAAGAATCCTTGGTCATTTATCTTCACAAACCTGAAATAAGATATTACTTGGGACTGAGCCAATATAAGATGAATGTTAGTAACTGGGGACAAGCCCAACAATTCTGGGGACAAGCCCAATATACTGGGGACAAGCCCAAAGGATAACTGGGGATAAGCCCAAAGGATAACTGGGGACAAGCCCAAAGGATAGTATGTAAACTGGAGTATGGCCCTCACTGGCGACTATCCAAACTTAGTGACATGAAAATGCCAAAACCTTAGCTAACGTAAAAACGTTAGAAACCTTAGGAACGGATGTATGGTACGTCTACCATTATACGTAGGATCCTGAATATAGCCAGTACAATGAAATTGTCAGCCCGTAAAGCGGGTACTAGTCCCATTGCCATGAACTATACCAGGATCATCGTGCGCTACTGGCGAAACTGGGGACAGGCCCAAACTGGGGACTAGCCCAAAGAACTGGGGTCAAGCCCAAATAACTGGGGTCAAGCCCAAATAACTGGATACTTCTGTGGATACTCAATCCTTAGTTAAGGATACCTGAACCTTCAAAACTCAGAATCAAGTAAAAGGAGGATAAAGGACGCAGGATCCTTATCCTTGTAAGAGAATAAAAAGAATGAAATAGTTTGAGATTGGAATGTTACCAGAAAGAGGATCATCTGTCAGTGGGGATCCTTCAAGGATATTTGTCTGGTAAGGATCACGGATCATGATCACATGAAATATTTCTTCAAATGGACAGCATTCCAAGCTCTTGGTAGCAAATCACCTTCCATTGTTAGCAATCGATATGCCCCCTTTCCTGCTTCAGCTTCAATCAAATAGGGGCCTTCCCACTTTGGTGCTAGCTTTCCATCAGCAGGATTGGTGGTGTTTTGAAATGCTTTCCTTAATACCATATCCCCAACTTGGAATTTCCTGAGCCTGACATTTTTGTTGTAAGCTCCAGCCATCCTTTGTTGATAACTGGCCATCCTTATCCTTGCTAAATTCCTGATATCTTCTATAGTATCCAAGTCTTGAATCAAGTTTTCAACATTTTCTTCAAGATCACGAATGCTTGTTCTTGCAGTTGGAACCACCATCTCTGTAGGGATCACTGATTCTGCCCCAAATACCAAAGAAAATGGAGTTTGGCCTGTAGCATTCTTGGGAGTTGTCCTATCAGCCCAAAGCACATAAGGTAGTTCTTCTGCCCATTTTCCTTTCTTGGATCCAAGCTTCTTCTTCAAATTGTTGATGATGATCTTGTTGGATGACTCTGACTGACCATTAGCTTGTGGATGGACTGGTGTTGATGTTATCATCTTAATCCCCCAACTGTCACAAAAGTTAGTGGTTCTATTCCCAATAAATTGGGATCCATTATCACAAATAATCTCAGAAGGGATACCAAATCTAGTAATAATGTTTCTTTTAATAAAGGATATAACTTCCTTTTCTCTGACTTGAGCAAAGGCTTAAGCCTCTATCCACTTAGAGAAGTAATCAGTCATAGCAAGCATCAATACTTTTCCACCAGGTGCCTTAGGAAGCTTTCCAACTATATCCATTCCCCATCTCATGAATGGCCAAGAAGAGGATATAGGATGCAAGAGCTCTGCTGGTTGGTGAAGGATATTACTATGCCTCTGACAAGGATCACACTTCTTGGCATACTCCACAGCATCCTTCTTCATAGTGGGCCAATAGTATCCTGTCCTCAGGATCCTTGAGAATAATGCCCTGCCCCCAGTGTGGTTTCCACAATCTCCTTCATGGAAATCCTTTAGGACTTCTTGAATTTCAGGATCTTCAATGCATCTTAAATATGGTCCTGCAAGAGATCGTTTATACAACATATTATTTAATATTGTAAATTGAGATACCTAAATTTTGAAAGCCCTTGGGTTTTCTCCTGTAGGGATTTCTCCATGTTGTATGTATCTCATGATTGGGAGTATCCATGATCCTGAATGAGATTGAGTATCATCACTTGGGATGATTGCAGAATCTTCTCCTATCTCCATAGCTACATGATC
The DNA here is from genome assembly GCA_030545235.1 of Helianthus tuberosus. Lineage (NCBI taxonomy): Eukaryota > Viridiplantae > Streptophyta > Magnoliopsida > Asterales > Asteraceae > Helianthus > Helianthus tuberosus. The sequence continues at coordinate 58,483 of JARYGA010002469.1, forward strand.
CTTGATAGCAGGGGTCAGGATATGGATAATAGGGATCTTGATATCCTCAGGAATCTTCAAAGATGATCCTAGATTGGCTAATGCATCAGCTTCTGCATTCTCTTCCCTTAGTACCTGTGTCAAACTAAAGGATACAAAAGAGAGTGCCAATTCTTTGACTATCTCCAAATATTTGATTAGCTTTTCACCTTTAACAGCATAGGATCCATTAAAGTGATTAGTGATCAATAAAGAATCTACATGTACCTCAAGATACCTGATCCTCATGTGCTTTGCAATTTGCAAACCAGCTATCAAGGCTTCATATTCAGCCTCATTGTTGGTAGTTTGAAATTCACAAGCTATGGAGTGGGGTATTATGTCCCCCTGTGGCGATTTTAGTAGTATTCCAAGCCCTGTTCCATTTACATTGGAGGATCCATCAGTGAACAGTATCCAAGGATCCTTGGTTTCTTCAAGCTGTTGGACTTCTAGTTCAGCCTCCTTTTGCAAATCACTACTAAAATCTGCCACAAAGTCAGCTAAGGCTTAGGATTTGATGGCAGTCCTTGGTTCATATCTTATATCATATGCACTCAACTTCACTGCCCACTTAGCCATCCTTCCTGACATTTCAGGTTTCCTGAGAACATTCTTAATTGGGAAATTAGTTTTAACAATAATGGCATGAGTCTCAAAATAATGTCTTAATTTAGTATATGCCATAATTAATGCAAGGATAAGTTTTTCTAAATGTGAATACCTGGATTCAGCATCAAGTAAGCTCCTACTTACATAATAAACAGGATGTTGTGTACCTTGGTGATCCTTAACAAAGACCGCACTTACTGCGTTTGAGGATACCGCCAAGTATAAGGATAACACATCTCCCTTTTCTGGTTTCATCAAGGCTGGGGCTGAGGATATGTAATCCTTAAGAGCTTTAAGGGCACTTTCATGCTTCTCAGTCCATTCAAATTTCTTGTTCTTCCTCAGGATGTCATAGAACTCCTTGCACTTTTCTGAGGATTTAGATATGAATTTGTTCAAGGCTGCGATCCTGCCAGTCAACCTTTGCACATCCTTAGCATTGGCAGGATATTTGATATTCACAATAGCCTTAATTTGCTCTGGACTTGCTTCAATGCCCCTCTTTGTCACCATATATCCTAAGAATTTACCTGCCTTTACACCAAAATGACACTTAGAAGGATTAAGATTCATATTATATTTATCAAGGATATTGAACGCTTCCTCCAAGTGTTTAAGATGATCCTCAGCTTTCTTGGACTTAACCACCATGTCATCAATATAGACTTCCATAGTGTGTCCAATATGCTCCTTGAACATCATATTGACTAGCCTTTGATAAGTAGCACCTGTATTCCTTAATCCAAATGGCATAGCAATATAACAGTATATACCAGTTGGGGTCATAAAGGTTGTATCCTCTTGATCGGATGGTTCCATCTGAATTTGTTGAAATCCAGATGAAGCATCCATAAAGGTTAACAACTCATGACCCGCGGTAGCATCCACCATGGAGTCAATGTGGGGTAATGGGAAAGGATCCTTGGGACATGCCTTGTTTAAATATGTAAAATCGACACATACCCTCCACTTTCCATTTTTCTTTTGAACAACAACCACATTGGCTAACCATGTTGGGTACTTAACCTCTCTAATCATACCTGCTCGAAGTAGCTTATCTACCTCTTCCTGGATAATAGCATTTCTTTCAGGTGCAAACTTCCTCCTCTTTTGATGAATCGGCTTGAATGACCTGTCAATGCCAAGTTTGTGAGTAATTATATCTTTAGATATACCTGTCATGTCTTCATGTTTCCAGGCAAATGTGGTTTTCCTTCTTTTTAGAAAGGATACTAGCTCCCGTTCAATATCGCTAAGGATCCCTGACCCTATGAAGATCTTGGATTCAGGATCATCAGTATCCATGAGGATTTCTTTCAAATCCTGTTCTCTTGCCTCCAAGACATCTCTTGAAGGATACTTTAATTGCTATTGCTCCCTTGGTCTTGAGGCTGGTTTCATTGATGAGGTATAGCAATTCTTAGCCTCCTGTTGATCACTCTCAATTTTCACCACTTCCCATGGACTTGGAAGCTTTACACACTGATGATAGCTGGATGGGACTGCCTTCATATCATGTATCCATGGCCTGCCAAGGATAACATTACAACATGACAAGCAATCAATAACACAAAACTTTTGATAAGAATGCAATCCTTCAATATAGATTGGGAGTTTGATGTCCCCCAAAGTATTCTTTGTTTCTCCACTGAATCCCACAAGTACTGAGGATCTTGGGATAATATCAGACTCTGGGATATTCATTTTCTTAAGAATATCCAGCTGAATGATGTTCACAGAGCTTCCTCCATCTATAAGGATCCTGCGAACAAAGTGGTTAGAAATAAACAATGTAATTACAAGACCGTCATGATGAGGATCCTGGATGTCAACACGATCATCCTCATCAAAAGTAATGACTTTATCCTGGGTGACAACGGAGGTCCGGACGGGTCTGTCTCCATTATCCATCTTGGTTTCCTTAGCGTGTCTTTTTGCTACTGAGAAGGATGTACCACAGATGTCTGATCCACCGGATATGAAATTTATGACTTGTGCATCTGCTGGAGGAGCAGGAGCCCTTTCCGGGATCCTTTCAGGATCCTGGGTACTTGACTTCTTTCGTCCCAAGAGTTCCTTTAAATGCCCCTTGCTCAACAAGTAACCAATTTCCTTTCTAAGTGCAATACACTCTTCAGTGAGATGCCCAAAATCCTCATGATATGCACACCACTTGGATTTATCCTTTGTAGCAGCTGGTTTATCACTTTTCCTTGGCCACCTAGCTTTCTCACCTAGATTCTGCATTGCAAGGATTAGTTCATTGTTATCAACAGAAAAACAATATTCAGAAATAGGAGGATAATCCTCATCATCCTCTTCTTGTTCCACTGCGTGCACATTCTGGTTATCAGATCTGTTGTAGGACTTGGATTTGTTGTTCCTGAAGTAGGATCCTTATTTATCCTGTTTTGAGGATCCTGTCAATCTGTCCTGGATCCTTTTGTCATCCTCTAGGCGGATGAACCTAAGGGCCCTAGTCCTTACTTCATCAAGATTCCTGCAAGGTGTCATAACAAGATCATCATAGAATAATGAATCCCTAAGCAATCCCATTTTAAAGGCTTCTACAGCCGTAGCAATATCCAAATTAGGAATATCTAAGGATTCTTTACTAAACTTAGTGATATAATCTCTAAGTGATTCATTTTGACCTTGTGTTACCCTATATAAATCACTAGTTAATCGTTCAAACTTTCTACTACAAGAGAATTGACTATTGAACAAGTTAACTAAATTAGCAAATGAAGTAATAGAGTAAAGGGGAAGACTTAGCAGCCATTTAAGAGCAGATCCTGTAAGTGTGGATCCAAATCCCTTGCATAGACATGCTTCTTTCAACCTTTCAGGAATTGGATTGATTTCCATCCTCTCCCTGTACTGAGCTACATGCTCTTCTGGATCCGTTGAACCATCAAATAGCTTCATTGATGGTATCTGGAATCTTTTAGGTATCTCAGCATCACATAAAGGTGGTGCAAAACGAGATATCCTATGGCTACCATCCGCAATCTCAGGAATGGGTTTAACCACTCCTGGTACACTGGATATCATATCCTTAAGCTTCTGTAGCTCCCTAGCCATGGCCTGATTGATACATGTATCCTGCATAAAGCCATGGTTAGTGTTATATAAACTATTAAAAGTGTTACCTCCCACAGGATTCGAGTTTGTAATTGCGGATGTGAATCCATCTTGTCGAGACTCTGGCATGATTGAAGGACCAGAGGAGGCAATGGTCTGCATTGGTATGAAGTCTCCTTGATGAACGTCCGAGTTCTGAGGCTGCATACTTCTCAAGGATCCTTGATTTTGAAGGAGGTTGGATCCTTGGAATTGAGATGATCCTTGAACCTGAAAGGATCCTGGGACCAGGGAGGATCCTTGAACAAGGGAGGATCCTTGGACCTGGGAGGATCCTTGGACTTGGGAGGATCCTTGTACTCGGGAGGATCCTTGGGCATGGGAGGATCCTTGGACCTGGGAGGATCCTTGTACTCGGGAGGATCCTTGGACCTGGGAGGATCCTTGGACCTGGGAGGATCCTTGTATTTGGGAGGATCCTTGGACCTGGGAGGATCCTTGTACTGCATGCATTCCCACATATCCTCCTGACGTGAAGTATCCCTGATGCTGAGAGGAGGATCCTGATGGCTGAGAAGAGGATTCCTGCGGCTGGAAGTAAGAACCAAATGCCTGACTCATTGTTGTTGTTCCATAACGCCTTCCTGGTAGTTCACCCAAGTATTGCACGTCCGAAACTGCTGAGTGTTGGGAAGTTATGACCGGAGTGTCGAAGTTCAGCGACCTTGGCATCAGAGGGGAGTGATCCTCCACTGATTTCTTCTGTTTCTTGATTTCATCGATCTCCCGGAGGATCCTTTCGCTGGTTTTATCCTGCTCTTGGACATGATTCCTCATCTGCAAAATCAGGGCATAAAGATCATTAGTAGTAGGATTAGTTGAAACAGAAGAAGTAGGTGGTTTTTGGAAAATAGGAGTTGGTTTCTTCGCAGCATTCTCAGCATTCTTCTGGGATCCAGAAGGTGGTGGAGGCAAAGGAGGAACGCCTTGTGAAGAACTGAATGAGGGCATCAAACTTGAAGTATTCTTCACTGAGGAAGCCATCTGTTTGGTTGTAGCGAACCGAAATGACCACGAAAATACGAATCTTTCTAGGAATAAAGCACCAATTGCCCCACGGTGGGCGCCAAACTATTTTGGTCAAGAATCAAGCAATGACAATGTAACCAAACTTTCTGTTGTGAGGTATGATGCTTGAATTGATGAACAACAATAAGGATCACTATGAAGTGTAATGAACAAGTGACACGAAGATTTATACGAGGAAAAAGCCTTTGATCAATGAATGATCTCCGGCATAAAAAACCTCGGGTGATGGAAACTACCGATCACCAACTCAAATTAAACAAGAAATGTATTACAACTTCGGATGATAGCGAGCTAAGTACAAGGATCACTATAGTGTATTGTGTAGAAAATGTGTGTAATCGCCAAATGTGTTACCGAGAGCTGATGAGAGCAGTTGTATGAATGTGTGTGTAGCCAAAAATAGCCAAGTCCTCTAAAAAATAGCTCGCTACCCCCTTAAAATAAGAAAATATCTAGCCTAACTAACTGTCCGCAAATGGTGCAAGTCCTCCACGACTCCATAACGTCAATTTCTGGCCAAGCACGTGCGGAATAGACTTAGAATATTCTCCAGGAATATCGCCAAGACCAAGTCCAAGTTGATACTCCTGCAAAACAATTACGAATTCAAAGTAGACAATCGTTAGTACAGGGATCCTTATAGTGATCCATGATCCTGATCCTGCAACACTTCTGAGGATCACTACTTCAGACAGAATTGAGGATCACTAAACCCAACAGTAAATAAGGATCACTGATCATTTAGAAATCCACCCCTAACAATTATCACAAACAATTTCAGAAGAGATACCAAATCTAGTAATAATGTTTCTTTTAATAAAGGATATAACTTCCTTTTCTCTGACTTGAGCAAAGGCTTCAGTCTCTATCCACTTGGAGAAGTAATCAGTCATAGCAAGCATGAATACTTTTCCACCAGGTGCTTTAGGAAGCTTACCCACTATATCCATTCCCCATCTCATAAATGGCCAAGAAGAGGATATAGGATGCAAAAGTTCTGCTGGTTGGTGAAGGATATTACTGTGTCTCTGACAAGGATCACACTTCTTGGCATACTCCACAGCATCCTTCTTCATAGTAGGCCAATAGTATCCTGTCCTCAGGATCCTTGAGAATAATGCCCTGCCCCCAGTGTGGTTTCCACAATCTCCTGCATGGAAATCCTTTAGGACTTCTTGGATTTCAGGATCCTCAATGCATCTTAGATATGGTCCTGCAAGAGATCGTTTATACAACATATTATTCAATATTGTAAATTGAGATACCTTAATTTTGAAAGCCCTAGGATTTTCTCCTGTAGG